>JAYEVG010000112.1:0-264366 GCA_036346395.1 Hsuehochloa calcarea | reverse complement strand
CGGCGACGAAGTCTCAGCGGCAGAGCTCGAAGCACCGTGTGTCCGGAGACCGTGAGATTTGATCGAGTCGCCAAGATGACGACAGGAGGCGATGCTGCCTGAAAGGGCTAGCAAGGCGGCAGGCTTGGCTGCTTGCGCCCCTGTATGCTCTGATACCATATTATGATTGTTGCATGTATTATCAGGAGGCCAATGGGCCTATATATACACAGATACAGGTTAAAGATAAGGAAACCAAAACAAATCTAGAGTCCTACTCTAACACAGATATATCTCTAACTATATCTCTAACAAGTTTGATTATACCTCTATTATTTATTCTGTGAGATGACAACAGGTTTACATTGTAGGCTTTCCGATTTATGTTGTTCATGTTATTAATAGTGTGTGTATGTTTATGAGGCTCAATGAACAATATATACAGAGAGTATAGGAGGATATTACAGAGGAATATGCCATATATATATAAGGAAATACATAAGGCATATAAGTAAATACAAATGAATTCTTATTCTAACACCCCTCTCAAACTCACAGTGGATCACACATACTGAGTTTGGAGAGAAAATACAAATATTGTACATTAGTCTGTGGCTTTGCGAAGAAGTCAACAACATGTAACTCTTTGGGCGCAAACTGTTGTTGGACTGAAACGGTGACACGGAGGGGGGGGGGGTGAAAAGGAGCTCTACCTATTTTTCGCCTCGGATTCAACTCAATTCTCTCTACTAGCTATGAAAGTTAGATCAACGAACAAGCACAGCGCCTGTTAGGAACCTATTCCAATCAATGATCGGGAAGATCAAATCTAAGGTTCTATGAATTTCATAGATAAGGGAATGAGGGCACAAGAACCTTGGAAAATCAAACTTTTATCCTAGAACTTGCTCGTGGGTAAGACATGATCAAGATGATCGTAGCATTGCCGCATGTCACAGCAAGTAAGATCTCAGCAAGAAACCAAAGGATCATCAAAAACCCAAAAATCACCAAAGATGGCAAAAACAAGAAGAGACCCATCTTGAATAATCTTCCGTTGATTGATTTGAGATTGAAGTTGGTTTATAGCCACTCCACCACGGAGGAAAAAAGCTCAATACTTGATCACACAATCAATCCATCTCTCACAAACCCTAGCCTCAACTACTCCAAAATCCCAAAAACATAAATTAGGGTATCCAAAGGGCTTGGGAACTCCACATCTGGACATCCCCTTATATAGTGGAGGCTAGGCTACAAGAGGAAACCCTAATGGGCACCCGTTAAACCTACATACAAACGAGTTTACACTCACGCACCCTTCTCAAAGCGGGTAGCAAATCGGGCTTCCCGAATCCATTTCTTCCTAATCTTTATCTTCATTTGACCTAAACCGTCTCTCCTTACGCTGTCTTGCGCCGCGGTTTAGCCAAAAGTCATCAAGTAGGTATTTTGGTGAAGTTACCAAAATACCCCTTCTCGATCATTCTCCAAAGACCGAGTCCAATCTTCATAAAGCAATTACATACTTCACCGCGTGTAGATTGATCAAACGGCTCTCTTCATGTCGGCAAGTCTCTCCCATCCGACTCCCACCAAAACCACCATGGCACTTGCACTGATCCCGCACCGTTTGATGCAACTCCGTCACACCGAACTTTCTGTTCAGTCATCCTTGTCCATTTTGCACCATGCTTGAGTCCACTGACTTCACCCTACATCCTCGATCATTCTGGACCTTAGCTCTCCAAACCTAGTCCCGATCATCCTCGCCGTTGACCGTCGTTGACCTCCAAACCTCCTGCACAACAATAGAATAAAAAATCGATTCCAGAAACAAGTTCTTCGCAACTTGACCCACGTTAGTTAAAACATGCATCATGCAACACATATGCACTGAAATCCATGAGATTGACTTAATCTAAGAACATCGCCGCCATGCTGGCTAGCAAACTAGGCAAAACCGGTTAGACCGCCACCCATAGCCAATCTGACCACCCATAGCCAGATAGCTTCTGAAATTTGTCGAAAACACATGTTTCAACAAACCCTCAACACCATTGCCAATTGTATCATCATCCTAAGATCGTAAGCATATCCCTATGATATTCACAACTGTAAAGCAAGTACTCCTTCCTGCACCTGTGAGCGAGTGTATGAAGCATTCATACCAATGTGCTTGGTGAGCTCATGCTTTACTAGGTCACAGACAATACTGATAGCACATGTACTGTAAGAAAAAAGAGTCGTAGGTCCCATCGCAGGCATTCTAAAATCTTCAAGTAGTCACCTCAACCAAGTAACCTTTGTTGTCACTGCTGCCATAGCTCTCAACTTACCCTCTGCACTTGAATGGGGAAATTGCAATCTGCTTCTTATTCTTCCAGGTAATCAGGGAGGAGCCAAGAAAAACACAGTAAGCAGAAAGAGAACGACGATCAGAAGGGTCACTAGCCCAGGTCACATCGGAGTACGCCTAAAGCTGTAGTGAATTGGAGCTAGGGAAAAACAAATGGCAAGAGATAGTTCCACAAAAGTAGTGAAGAACACGAAGAGGGTGACTGTAGTGAAGATGGGTAGGACAAGCCATGAACTGACTCAAGATATGAAAATCATGAGCAATATTAGGACGAGTACTCACAAGATACACCAAACTCCCAATAAGATGGCGATATCGAGTAGTATCCTCAAGAAGATCACCATAGGTGGCACGAAGCTGAAGGGATAGCTTCATGGGAGTCTCGGCAGTGCGAGTGTCAGCCAGTCAGACTAGACCGATTAAGAAGATCCGAGACATACTTCTACTGGAAGAGGTAGTAGCCCTCAGGCGTGGAAGAGACCTCAATCCCAAGGAAGTATGTAAAAGAACCAAGATCAGTCATCAGAAACTGCCACTGAGATTTTTCGTCACATACGTGATGAATGAGGAATCATCACCAGTGATGAGCATATCATCAACATACAGAAGAAACAGTGTCCTACCCCGAGATGAGATATGGACAAAAAGAGCAGGATCGTGGGAACTAACAGTGAAACCGACAGAGGTAATCACTGAGGCAAAATGCGCAAACCAGGTACGAGCAGCCTGTTTGAAGCCATGAACAACACGACGAAGATGACAGACGTGCCCATCGGGAACAAAATACCCAGGCTGTGGTTGCATGTAGACCTCATGTAAAACACCATTAAGAAAGACATTCGTAACATCCAGCTAAGAGATGGACCACCAGCGAATAGAAACAACCGCAATAAGAGTGCGAACAATGGTCATATGGGCAATAGGGACAAAAGTTTAACCATAGCCACGACCGTACTCTTGCTAAAAGTCGTGAGCCACAAGACGAGCCTTGTAGCGCTCGATAGTACCATTAGACCGGATCTTAATCTTGTACACCCACTTGCACGTGATAGGGCGAGCATGCACAGGTGTCGGTGCAATATCCCAAGCCTCCATACGTCAAAGAGTATCAAGTTCCTCTGCCATAGCGAGCTGCCACTCAGAATGAGTAGCTTCATGATAAGAACTAGGCTCGGTGACGAAGAGAGCATGAGCTATCGGAGCAAATCCAAGACGATCAGGAGGTCGAAGGGATGTCCGGTCACCAAGGACGTAATGGGGAGCGTCATCAGGAGGATCTGATGTAGGTGTCGCAAGATACCAGGAGAGGAGACTGATGAAGGACAAGGACGCCTGAGAGCGAATACCGATAAACGAGATGGTGGTGTCAGAGGAATAAAAGACGGCCGCAGAGGTAGCACCGGGCGGATGTATGTAAGGAACCACCGAGATGTACTCAAGGAAGACTGATAGTGGAGAAATGGGTGAAGAGTCAGAAAGAGACAACCATGAAATTGTCTCAACGGTGGAAACAGGACAAGGAGCCGAATCTCGATAGAAGAAAGGTCGAGATTCGTCAAAGACAACTTCTCGTGACATCCTGATTCGTCGAGCAGAAGGATCATAGCAGCGATAAACCTTATGCTCAGAACTATAACCAAGAAACACATACTTAACTGGTTGGGTCGATAGTTTAGTGCGCTAACGAGGCTGCAACATAACAAAACAAGTGCAACCAAAAACACGAATGTGAGTATACCGGGAGGCTCGAGGGTAGGGACGCTCTATAGGACTGACACCTATAAGAGCAGTGGAAGGCTGTATATTGATGAGATATGTAGACGTAGAAACAGCCTCGACTCAGAACTGTGGTGGAACGTGAGAGGCAAGGAGAAGAATACGGGCAGTCTCAATCAGATGACGATGTTTGCGCTCCGCAATCCCATTCTGAGCATTAGTACTAGGACAAGAAGACTGGTAAAAAGTGCCCTGCTAAAAAAGAAACTATCTAAAAGTGCCACAACAGTACTCGCCAGCAGAATCATAGCGAAAAGTACGGATGGAAGAATCAAACTGAGTATGAACCATCATTGCAAAGCTACAATAGATCGTAAGAAACTAACCACGATTAGACATAGGGAAAAGCCATGTAAAACGGGAATAATCATCAATAAAGATCACATAAAACTTATGTCCACCTTCAGAGATAATAGGCGCAGGTCCCCATACATCTGAGTGAACTAAGTCAAAAGGACGAGAAGACAAGGACTCACTAGAATGATAAGGAAGTTGTAGCTGCTTGCCTAGCTTACAACACTGACAAAACATGGATATATCAACAGTAACACATCCAAGAATACCCTGACGAACTAATGAAGAAAGGCGAGACCCACACAAGTGACCTAGACAATGATGCCACTACGCAAAAATTCCAGAGGTGGTGGCAACAGTGGCGGTGGAGGTAGACGTAGAGGGGATAGGAGCAACTAAAGTGGACGGAAGGTGGCGGCCAAGGATGTAGAGACCTTGACAATCCCTACGGTGTCGGCCAATCCCAAGTATCATCCCTGTCTATCGGTCATGGACAAAACAGGTGAGTCAAAACCAACCCTACAGTCGAGATCGGTGAGCTGACCCACCGAGAGAAGCTGCATGGTAAGCTGGGGAACATGGGAAACAGCTGGAACAGAAAAGTCAGTGGAAAAAAGAGTGTCTTGACAGCTGACAGACAGAGGAGTACCATTAGCTGTCTTAACAGAGATAGGAAAAACCGGAGGTCCTACTGAAATGAGAAATGTGGAGTTCGGTGTCATGTGGAAAGAGGCACCAGAATCCAGAACCCAAGTACCTGAAGGAGACGTCTGAGCTGGATTGGCAGAACCTGCTAAGCTGTGAGAGAGTTGCTGAAGTAGAGCCTGGTAGAACTACGGAACAGGGTCACCTCACTGAGAAGGGCCTCCCTACACCCCCCTTGGATCGTCCACCCCCACGCGCTTTGTTCCGCTTTTTTCGCACTGCACAACTCTGGTTGTCGTGCCCAAAGTTTTTAGAATAATTGTACTGAACCCCAGTTGGTGCAAAAACAGGAGCAAAAATAGACACATGAGGAACTGTAGTAGAAGCAGAAGCCATCGGTGTAGTTGAAGAAGGGGTAGCAAGCACAACGAATAAATCAGCATGTTAACTCGCGCGAAGCTCTCAAAGACGAAGCGCCGAAAGAGCCTCGACGGTTTGGCCGTGGGTGAGCGGCCAGCAGCTTGAGCCCGACAGCTCAAACTCGGCGAAGATTTTGAGACGGTCATAGGCGGCGGCTACGTCACGATCCGCTTCTGCACCTTATGACACTCCTCCTGACAGAGTGGAGAAGTCACCGCCCACCGCCGCCGAGACCGGTCGTGGCTCTAAGAAGTTGTCGACGGGAGTCTCTCGGCGGTTGCGCCTCCAACTCACGCCGGCTTAAAAGAATCGAGCATCATTGTTTTGCTGGTATCGCTCGCGCAAGTACTTTCAGATCTGACGAGTGGAATGCGCATCAACAATACTGGCCGATGGAGTCATCGACGCTGACCACCAGGATGGCTTGAACACGGGCCTCATCAGCACATTAACGCTCAAAGGCGTGGCATACTGAGAAGCCTTATCAGCAGCGACCTCTGTCTTCTTGGCGGCCTCATCTTATGCAGGATTGGCAGAAGTAGGCTGTCTGGAAGAAGGCCGAATCGGCGACAGTGGACAAAGTCGAGTACCAGTGACATGTCACCAGAGGTGGAGACCATCAAGCGTGATCTCTATGAGTGAAGACCACAACCTGTAGTTTGTCCCATGAAGCTTTGTTCCCGAGAGTGGGATCGCTGCTAATGGAACGAAAGCCATCGGTAGGCAACACTGGATGGCGCGACGACCAAGGCAACGGTCTCAACAGCGGCACCGACGGCGCATGCGCTAGATCGACGACGTTGTTTTTTTCTTTCTTTTTTTCTGTTTTTTCAACCAAACTCCTTGAAAATTAAACTGTAGGTGGTTTCCTTAAAAAATCGGTCGGCCCGAGCGGAATTGGCGGCGCGCGGGCTCGGTTACGCGCGGGGTGGTAAGAAGTTGGGCGACGACGCATTACCGTGTTCAAGTGAGGGCGGCGACGGGGCTCGACCCATGTCGCCCTGGTGTAGCTGCGCGGGACCGGGGCCAGCGCCGCGGCCGCGAGGGCGGCGGCGTTGGACAACGGTGGCCTCGGGTCGGCGACGGCAACAGGAGCGGCAACCTTCGACGATGGCGGTAGTGGCGGTGGTAGGATAACAGTGGAATGAGTTAGGTTAGTACCTTAGCTCTGATACTATGCTATGAAACATTGTATGTATGTTCACGAGGCCCAATAAGTAATATATATAGGGAGTACAAGGGGATATTACAAAGGAATATACCATACATATATAAGGAAATACGAAAGGTGTATAAGAAAATACAAAGGAATTCCTATTCTAACAATTTACTCGTATTAGCATTTGAGCCAATCAAGTACAGTAGCTGCGTGAGTAGCTGCGTCAGTTTTTTTTTTCAGGCTTCTCACTCTTCGCTAGCACTGGTCCCAGTTGATTCCCTGTGATTTCTACCTAGGATTTCTCAAGTCAGTAGTACCAAGTACCATTTGCAAATGAACTGTCAGACTTTGTAGAACAAATGCACATAACTATATCTTCCCCCGAATTAAGCTCCTTGTGTTGTTTGGACTTTGGAGTACTTGTACATTAAAACTTGTGAATAACTTACTATTATTTTCGGTCATCATGATCTTATTCTTGGAATATGGACTCCTGTTCATCCAGGCATGGAAGCAGTTGGAGTTGTGTCTGCTGTGGGTCCTGGGTTTACAAGTATCAAAGTTGGTGATGTTGTCGGCTATGCTGATAATCCAATGGGTTCTTATGCTGAGGAGCAGATTATCCCGGCAAGTGTGGCTATTCCTATACCTCCTTCAATGGACTACAACACTGCAGCGTCTGTTTTACTGAAGGGAATGACTGCATATGTTCTTGTGCGACAAGCCTTTAAGGTCGATTTTTTTTCTTTTGCATTAACAGCAGATTTCTTGTGTTATGCTATGTTGATGCAGTAATTTAGTCCACTGCATACACAATATTCTACAGCAAGTCAGTAACCTTGCACGAAATGCAAACCGCTTCTGATTTCAGAATGCAACTTAGATACACCTCCATCTTGGTTTTTTATGCAGGTTCAGACAGGCCACACTGCCCTAGTCCATGCTGCTGCTGGTGGAGTCGGCTCTCTGCTTTGCCAGTGGGCAAATGCCCTTGGTGCTACTGTTATCGGGACCGTTTCGACAGAAGAGAAAGCCACCCAAGCTATTCAAGACGGATGCTGCCATGTGATCACATACACAAAGGAGGATTTCGTAACCCGGGTTGCTGAGATCACATCAGGGAAAGGTGTTCATGTCGTTTACGATGCCATCGGGAAAGACACGTTCAAGGTACAAGATACTCTTTCCTATTTTGCAATGTCATACAGGTATCAGCTTTCACTGATCTTGATAAAGCCTTGTGTCGGACCCGGATTTTGTAAATTCAAATCCTCTGTGAAATCACTGTGCTATTCCCTGGATCAGTAGCTAGCACTCCACAGGTACATTGCTGAATCAAACCATTCATGGCGCAAACTTATTTCATTCATTAATTTACACATCAGAGTTTACATAGACCGCTTTGGGTCAATTTTTACAATAAGACCAGACAGGCCAAAAGAATACATTACAAAAGATAGCGGAAGCAACAACGGAAGCAAAGGGCTGAGGGCACATCTTACCGCAGTAAGTGATCGGGGAACCCGTACGCCTGATGTTATCCGAAAACTTCAGACAATATAGGAGGCACACAAGAACCAACGGGTCACTAGATCGGGTGAGACTAGAACAACTATGGACTAAACTACGCTCAACATTTCCCGGTCTTCGACTTCGGATCCTTGATGTGGTTGATAGCTCCAGGTTCCGCTTCGAGGGTTCGGGAAAAGAGCGAGGATGAGCACAACTACTGTGGCTCGCGAGCCCACACACACTGTATGCAATAATATACATGCAATGTGTAACAAGGATGGCTCTGTTCTTTTATTTCATGTGAAGCAAAGATTTGCAAATACAGTATATTTAGAAAATCCTATCACTTAGCATTTGGACCAAATTGCATTTTTAAAGAGATTAATTGTGCAATAATTGATAACAATGCAGAGGTTCCTCCATCTAAACTCGCCTCATGCTTCTTTTCAACTATGGTCATACCCACCTAATACCAACGCTGGGTAAGAATACCCAGAAAATCCAAATCAAGGGCTAGGTGAGCCCCGCACATTTTCAATCCACCCCAAAAGTTTTTGAAATAGAACTAACTCTTATGAGCTCCGCCGCCTCGCCCTTGACCGTGGCACTACTGCTCAATAGTTTTTATTCTCTCGCAGAGATTGTACATCTTTACCCACAAGAGATAATCACTTTGATATGTACACACGCTTCAGAGACATGTGAATCAAGGGGAGATTACCACAAGGCCTTTACAAGGCATCCTCGATATTTGTCCGCACCCGCTAAGGTTTCACTGAAGGGTGTCGCTCCTGGGACCCGACAACCGCTACGCCTGACTTCTCTTGCGCCATGCAACTTACGCCTAGGTCCCAGAGTTACATTCCCAATACGTAGCCTCTTGGGCTCACAGATTGGGAGCCCCTCCAATGGTGCAAATGCAGACGGTGGACACCAATTAGTTAGCCAGTCGACACCATTATAGACTTGTGGTCATGACTGCTTTACAATAAGAGGTCATCACAGATTAAGTCCTTAAGATTATCCAGCGGTTCTTACCACATACCATTCACAAAAATATCCTGGCTACATTAGCACTCCAACCATTTACTCCGCCACTTACCATCCGCCTGGATGGGTATTAGCAAATTTTAGAGTTTTGGAGGAGTATAAAACAAATTATCCAACCATTTCAACCATTCTCCCAATGACCGCCCAAAACAATTGATGATGATTAAAGGATGATGATTGGGGTAGTAATACCCTGCATTTAAACAAGTCTAGCATGGCATTTAAGTACGAATCTATAACTAGTATGTTACCGATATTTACTAGGGTGACAAGGATACTCGAGTTCAACTTTCAAGGAATGGCATAATACTTTATTAATCAACAAGTAGGCCTTTAACTACCTTAGAGAATTTGACATACATTTGCATAAAATTAAAGCATGCATTCGATACTTCAAAAGAATATAATTTTGCATAAAATGCGGGATCAATATGATCAAAGTGTTGACTCGCTCGGCTATTTTACCGTGGCCTTGATCTTACTCAAAGCCTCGATTAGACAGAGGTTCAAGTCTTGGTCGGCTTTGCTTGAGTCTTGATCCGCTTGAGTCACGATTCTTCCGACTTCGATTTCTAATTACGCAATAATGATTGAAAAACCAAAAATACAAGAATCCAAGAGACCAAATAAAACACAAGAGCCTCTGAAAGATCATGGAGGACGCCTTGAGAGAATGGTTTGGGCGACACCTAATATTTGATGAGTCAAACGTCGGGCCAGGCGAAAGGATGATTGACAGAGAACTTCCGCCAGAGGAGGATTCAAAGGAGGTATGGTCGAAGTAGCTTTGCTTTAATGCTTCATCATGGATTTGAAAGACAAGAAGACTATCAATCGACAAAGCACAAAGCAACTCGACTACCGGTTCTAAACCAATCTAGAATACTCGATCGACACAAAATCCAATGGCAATTTAATAACCGACTCAGCTGCCAGATAATACTCATTGATTCAAAAGCTAGCTACTCAACTTACTACTACAACCTATTACCAAACCAAGACACGACTCTATTGCCAAACCACAAATCATTTCCAAATAATACGAATTGATAAAGCAATCAAATCAATGCTTCCATTTTCACTAATTATCATTACTTCCAACGATCATTGATCTATCACGACGAAACGCTAACCAACAATTAACAATTGATTATCAAATCCAATAGACAATATTGCAATCAAGATTAAAACTATCCTTAATAATCAAGATCACAATTAATAATTCAATTTCTCGCCAAACACTTATACCGAGGATCAAGAATCACGCATAATTAAGCAATAATCAACTTACTACCACAAAACATTCTACTAACCCATTGCAACATTTCTTAATCGCTTGATCGACAGAACCTTATCGCTACCGCTACGAACAGGGAGAACAACTACGAATCAAACGCTACAAACGAAATAGATGAATAACGATTAATCGCAATATCTACAACAACTCAAATGACAAAGCTAGCGACTAATGACAAAATACACTAAATACCTAGCCAGATCAAAACAAAGCCTACTATCAATAATACTCAAAGCGACAATTTTAATAATCACCGATGTAACTCGGATGGATTAAATACCAACAATAATCACCATAGTTCATCACATCAAAATAACATATGAGCAAAAGACATTAACCAATACCGCCACCAATTCGATATGGAAACAATAATCAACACAATTGTCTCAAAGCTTAAACGACATTATCTACAATATCGATATTCAACAACAATAGATACTGCCACCACAAGACACTAATGAGTAATATCAACATCAGTCAAAACTGGAGAACACACACTGGGTAACAATTTCATTCCCGCTGCCAATAACATCTATTGATGATCAAGGGACACAGACAACCAATGTTCAATAATCAACAATCGAAGACAACACAGGTGATTCAGTATACATCAACTTCTACAAAGGACAAATTATACCAATCATTACTCAATCAAAATACTGGACTGGTCCTGAAGAACAGAGTTCGGCACACACAATGACACCAGCTGACCACATTCTCAATCAATTAACCAATACCACAATCAACAAAAATCGGAGAACACATAATCAGCAACACTTCCATCTCATCACAGACGGGAAGACTGGCAGCCACATTCGAGCATTGCTATTTCTTCCTGCTTTGGATCCTCAGGGAGCATTCGGCAGAGAGGGACAGGGCAAGGGGAGGGAGACTCGGCCATGGCAGAGGGGGTTCTGAGGGGGTGAGCACAGAGAGCAGGGGAGCAGAGAGCGGGCTCAGCGGGCAAATGGCGGCAAGGCGGTAGGAGGGCACCGGGAGGTGGCGCTGGTAGGAGACGACGACGGCCGGGGCTTTGTGTGGCGGCCACCCAAAGGCAACATCGGCCAAGAGGAGAGATCGGGGAGGTGCGGGAGCACTAGGGTAGGAGGGAGGCTTACCGAGGGTTGGGGGGCGCGGAGCACCGGAGGAGGGGGTGACGGAGCTAGAGGCCGCATGAGAGAGCTTGTGAGGCGGTCCCGGGAGGCGTGCTGCTGCAGCTTTGGGAGGCTCGGGGCGTCGTGCGGCCGTGGTGGCGCTCACGGGCGATCGGGCCTGAGCCGGAGGCGGTGACGAGGGCGCGCCAAGGCGAGGGCACCTGGTCGGAGGGAAAAACCAAGCATTTGTTGGGAGAGTCTTACCCGAGGGAGGGAGGAGCAGAGCGGAGGAGGTGGAGGCACCGGTCTTTATAGCCGAGTCGGAGGGATGACAGGAGGCATGGCGACCATGGCGGCGATGGCGGCGGCGACGAGGCGAGTGAAGCGGCGGTGGAAGTGACTGGCATGGCGGGGCGACGGACTGAGCCGACACGGGAGGCATGGGCGGCGATGTCTTTGGGGTCGGTGGTGTAGATGACGTCCGCGGCATGGGAGGTGGGGCGGCGTAGCGAGGAGAGCAGTGGAGCGACCCGAGTGGGGCGGAGTTGGTGGAGCGGCTGCTGCGTGGCCGGCCGAGCCAGAGGAGAAGGCGACGAGGCCGGGCCGAGGGAAAGACGAAGGGGTCGGCGTGAGGCGATTCGGCCGAGGCGGCATGGAAGAAAATGAGGCGGCGCGCGAATCACCGAGGAGAAGCGACGCGAGCGAGAAGGCGAGCGACGGGCGACCGGCGAGAAGAGAGAAGAGGAGGGAGGCCTTCGAGCAAGGAAGAGGCGACGGAGGCGAGGAGAGCGACGGAGCGACGCGAGAGAGAGAGGAGAAGAAAGAGATAAGGAGAGAGGAAGCGGGCGATGGGCCGGGTCGAAAAGAAAGGAGCGCCATGCATTTCTGGCCGGTTCGGGAGTTTTGGTGGGCGGTCGGATGAAGGAACAGAAAATCGCCCAAAAAAATAAAATGAAAAGGGAGGCAAGATTTTTGAGAGGATCCAAAATCAAAGAAATTAAATACAACTGGAATTTTGAATTTGAAAACTTGAGGATGGGTTTGAAACACAAACCCGAGCTTTAAAGAGGCTCGAGAATTTTGGAAATTTACGTGGCTAACGAAAATCAAAGAAACTCAAAATTGAATAACCAATACTATTTGCGATCCAAAAACGGGTGTTACAAACCTACCCACCTTAAAATGAATCTCGACCCGAGATTCGGGTGGCTCGTAAAATGCATAAGGAGGTCGGTCTTCAAGCTTCTTGGCTCTCAAGCTGCTTCTTGATCCGGTGTCCGCTTGCTTCTTCAAACACTCGAGGCTTTTCTTGGGCGTTTGTTGACATCGACAAACTTTTCCTAAGTTAAACCGGTACCACTTTCTCGTTGGTACGGCTTAATCTTGTCTTGGCATCCAATCAATCCATCTCTAGGATGACGCCCAAAGTTTGGATTGCAGACTTGGAGGTCGCTAGAAATCAAATTTTCATAACGATCTTTACTCGGGATTTTACCGAGATAGCAAACAAGGGTCTTCTGGTACACCCGGCACTACAATCTCCGTTAACTTAAGGGGTTGGCAAACTAGCCTTACAACAAGCTTCTTTGACATAAAAGAGAGCGAAACTCAAAGATAACATGCTACCGGTATGCAGTTTAGCATACACAAAACATCCTTGATACTTCGAGCGGATCACCTACCCACCTTAAAATGAAGGGTGCTCAAGATTAGTCATCTTCGCCACTTTATTCATGAGCTTCACTGGTTAGAAACTTGTCCTTTACCACACCACTGGTTTGGTTTTGACTTGGCATGGAAGCGGCTTTGGATGTCTGCGGAATCTGATGACTTTTGCTTGAAGCTGAAATCTGTCCTCGAGCTGGTGTAGCTCTTAAGTTGTACTCTCTCGGGGCGATTGGTTGAGGGCATTTTCTGGCGAAATGACCACTTTCTCCACAGTTGAAACAACGAAGATGAGCGATTGGGTTTCGTGATTGCGGTGGGAAGACGAAGAAGGTCTTCACTTCTTTCGATCTCTTCTGAGGTACTCTGATATTTTGGCACAACCTGATTTTCCTCTTTCAAGGTCAGATGGTGGTTGTCCTTGCCATCCTTACTTACGACGAGTCTCGCGGCAACTTGAAGACTTGTCCTTTGCAACTCAATTGCTTTGGTCAGAATTGGGCGCAAGAAGCAATCTTTGGGGAAGTGGTCTTGTCCTTCACAGAGAAAACAGGTGACTTTACTCATCGGACAATCACCTGACTGGTGATCCTTACCACAGTTGGGGCAGTTGAAACATTGATCTGACTGATGTCCTCTTTCTCCACAACGCATGCAGGCTATCTGGTTCACAGGGCAATCTTCTGAGTGATGGTGTTCCTCACAACGGGGACAGAAGGGCACTGGGCATGAGTAGCAATAGTGTCCATATTGCCCGCATGTGAAGCATGCTCCTTTTGTATCCTGTCTTAACGGAGGACATAATTGGGCAACATGTCCTGACTTGCCACATTCAAGACAAACAGTTGGCGGGGCTTCCGGGTCTTGTAGTAGAACTTCAGCAGGTACAACTTGCTTTTCGCTGGGACCTTTGAGAAACTCTTCATTGCCAAGGCTGAGGTCGGCGATAATGATGTTCTTTGCTGACTCTTCATGTTTCCGCTTGGGGCATCTGTTCTTGCGATGTCCTAAGTTGCCGCAATAATGACACTTGATTCCTTGGTCTTGCTTTCTTTGAGGGCATGTGTTGGCGAAGTGTCCCGGATTCTTGCAATGGAAGCAGATATTGTTCTTCAGGGGTCTTCCTGGTGTAACGGTACCATCGTCCTTGGGTAATTCTTGAGGTTGATGGGTAGCAGGGTCCGCTTTGTTGTCTTCTGCACCAATTGCACGACGAAGCTTTTTCTGGGGACATCTATTAGCATAGTGCCCTTTTTCTCCGCAGGTGAAGCAGTTAAAGCTAGCCGCGGGTTTGACTGTTGCAGGCTGTCCGGCGGAACTACTCCCATTGGAAAGCGGAGTTGGAGTTGGAGTTGAAGCTTTTGGTAGCTGAACTGCTGACTTCTTTCTTTGGAAACTGACACCACTTCCTTCGGCTGCTGATCTCTTTGGTGCCATCTGAGAGAACAACCTAGGTTAGGAGGATTTATATGAGGGTTCACTGGCCCTCTAAGGCACACAGAAGAAACTCAAAATCGAACGAGGAGAATGATCAAATACAATACAAAGCCTAGAATGGCTGCATTATATTAAAGGGGTTAAGTGTTACACGACTTCTAGAGTACAGCATATAGGCCACACTAAGCCATGACACGTGATCTGATACACAACGTCTACAAAGAGGAAAACAAAAGCACTTGCAACCAAGGGATCAACTAATGCAAGTCGCTAGCCAACCTAGACTAGCCTAACTATTCCCACACGAAGACGCAGACTTGGGGTTGGATTGTCCTTCCAGAGAGGCGATGGTAGTAGAAAGGCGATTCCCGCAGAAGGTCGATGTGCATCCGGTCCGCGCTTGCGGCGAAGCACGCTGCGTCTTGAATCGCATCGTCACACGGTGCGTGAGTAGTCCCAGAGTCAAGGTGTGAGCGATGAACTCACCTCTCTAGCATAGAGGAAAACCTCCATGGTCCATGACTCTTGGTCCTGGTTTGAGTCTTCGCCTCAAGATAGGCTTGCGGTTGTAGTCCGTGGTACATGAGTTGGCGAAGGAATTCCACACACTCATCTCCATTTTCTTCGTGAGAAAACAAGTCCCACGGTCCATCTGGACGAAGGGTCGCCATCTACAATTTTGAAACAAGTGAGAGTCGATCGAGTAAAATCTAAAGTGATATTAAGGAAAGTAAAGAACTAAGAAGGGTAAGTCATAGCAAATAATACGTTATATTTTGCCAAAGCTTTTCTTAGGTTTTGAAAATAGCACTCAAGTCCTTAGGCTCGACTACCTAACTAAGATTCCTACAACCATATGCTCGATACTCTCTGCCGGACCCGGATTTTGTAAATCCAAATCCTCATGGAAATCACGTGCTATTCCTCGGATCAAGAGCTAGCACTCCACGTGTACATTGTTTGAATCAAACCATTCATGGCGCAAACTTATTTCATTCATTAATTTACACATCGAGTTTACATAGACCGCTTTGGGTCAATTTTTACAATAAGACCAGACATGTGCCAAAAGAATACATTACAAAAGATAGCGGAAGCAACAACTAAGTAAAGGGGTGAGGGCACATTTTACCGCAGTAAGTGATCGGGGAACCCGTACGCCTGATGTTATCCAAAACTTCGCATAATATAGGAGGCACACAAGAACCAACGGTCACTAGATCGGGTGAGACTAGAACAACTAAGGACTAAACTACGCTCAACATTTCCGGGTCTTGGACTTCCGATCCTTGATGTGGTTGATAGCCCGTGGTTCCTGCTTCGAGGTTTGGGAAAAGAGCGAGGATGAGCACAACTACCGTGCTCATGAGCCCACACACACAGATGCAATAATATACATGCAATGTGTAACAAGGATGGCTCGGGTTCTTTTATTTATGAAGCAAAGATTTGCAAATACAGATATTTAGAAAATCCTATCACTTAGCATTTGGACCAAATTGCATTTTAAAGAGATTAATTGTGCAATAATTGATAACAAAGCAGAGGTTCCTCCATCGGAAACTCGTCTCATGCTTTTTCAACGGTGGTCATACCCACTAATACCAACGCTGGGTAAGAATACCCAGAAAATCCAAATCAAGGGCTAGTGAGCCCGCACATTTTTCAATCCACCCCAAAAGTTTTTGAAATAGAACTAACTCTTATGAGCTCTACCGCTGCGCTTGACCGTGGGCACTACTGCTCGAACGCTTTTATTCTCTGCAGAGATTGTACATCTTTACCCACAAGAGATAATCACTTGATATGTACACACGTTTAGTAGACATGTGAATCAAGGAGATTACCACAAGGCCTTTACAAGGCATCCTCGATATTTGTCGCACCCGCTAAGGTTTCACTGAGCGGGTGTCGCTCCGTGGGACCCGACAACCGCTACGCCTGCACCCCTCTTGCGCCATGCAACTTACGCCTAGGGTCCCGTAAGTTACATTCCCAATCGTAGCCTCTTGGGCTCACGGTATTGGGAGCCCTCCAATGGTGCGGCTCATGCACGGTGGACACCAATTAGTTAGCCAGTCGACACCATTATAGACTTGTGGTCAGATCTTGTTTTACAATAAGAGGTCATCACAGATTAAGTCCTTAAGATTATCTCAGCGGTTCTACCACATACCATTCACAAAAATATCCCGGGCTACATTAGCACCCAACCATTTACCCGCCACTTACCATCCGCCCAGATGGGTATTAGCAAATTTTAGAGTTTTGGAGGAGTATAAAACAAATTATCCAACCATTTCACTATTCTCCCAATGATCGCCCAAAACAATTGATGATGATTAAAGGATGATGATTTGGGGTAGTAATACCCCTGCATTTAAACAAGTCTAGCATGGCATTTAAGTACGACCTATAACTAGTATGTTACCAGATATTTACTAGGGTGACAAGGATACTGGGAGTTCAACTTTCAAGGGAATGGCATAATACTTTATTAATCAACAAGTAGGCCTTTAACTACCTTAGAGAATTTGACATACATTTGCATAAAAATTAAAGCATGCATTCTGATACTTCAAAAGAATATAATTTTGCATAAAATGTGGGATCAATATGATCAAAGTGTTGACTCGCCTGGGCTATTTTACCGTGGCCTTGATCTTACTCAAAGCCTGATTAGACAGAGGTTCGAAGTCTTGGTCAGCGTCTTTGCTTGAGTCTTGGATCTGCTTGAGCCGTCGATTCTTCTGGACTTCGATTTCTAATTACGCAATAATGATTGAAAAACCAAAAAAATACAAGAATCCAAGAGACCAAATAAAACACAAGAGCCTCGGAAAGATTGCGGAGGACGGCTTGAGAGAATGGTTTGGGCGACACCGGAATATTTGACAGAGTCAAACGTCCAGTTGGGCGAAAGGATGATTGACAGAGAACTTCTGCCCAGAGGGAGGATTCAAAGGAGGTATGGTCGAAGTAGCTTTGCCGGAATGCTCTACTGCGGATTTGAAAGACAGCAAGACTATCAATCGACAGGCGACAAAGCAACTCGACTACCGGTTCTAAACCAATCTAGAATACTCGATCGACACAAAATCCAATGGCAATTTAATAACCGACTCAGCTGCCAGATAATACTCATTGATTCAAAAGCTAGCTACTCAACTTACTACTACAACCTATTACCAAACCAAGACACAGACTCTATTGCCAAACCACAAATCATTTCCAAATAATACGAATTGATAAAGCAATCAAATCAATGCTTCCAGCTTTCACTAATTATCATTACTTCCAACGATCATTGATCTACTGACGAAACGCTAACCAACAATTAACAATTGATTATCAAATCCAATAGACAATATTGCACTGAAGATTAAAACTATCCTTAATAATCAAGATCACAATTAATAATTCAATTTACTGCCGAAACACTTATACTGAGGATCAGTAATCACAGACAATTAAGCAATAATCAACTTACTACCACAAAACATTCTACTAACCCATTGCAACATTTCTTAATCGTTGGATCGATTGCAACCTTATCGCTACCGCTACGAACAGGGAGAACAACTACGAATCAAACGCCGACAAACGAAATAGATGAATAACGATTAATCGCAATATCTACAACAACTCAAATGACAGGCTAGCGACTAATGACAAAATACACTAAATACCTAGCCAGATCAAAACAAAGCCTACTACTGAATAATACTCAAAGCGACAATTCCTAATAATCACTGACAGAACTCTGGACTGGATTAAATACCAACAATAATCACCATAGTTCACTGTCATCAAAATAACATATGAGCAAAAGACATTAACCAATACTGCCGACCAATTCGATATGGAAACAATAATCAACACAATTGTCTCAAAGCTTAAACGACATTATCTACAATATCGATATTCAACAACAATAGATACTGCCACCACAAGACACTAATGAGTAATATCAACATCAGTCAAAACTGGAGAACACACACTGGGTAACAATTTCATTCCCGCTGCCAATAACATCTATTGATGATCAAGGGACACAGACAACCAATGTTCAATAATCAACAATCGAAGACAACACAGGTGATTCAGTATACATCAACTTCTACAAAGGACAAATTATACCAATCATTACTCAATCAAAATACTGGACTGGTCCTGAAGAACAGAGTTCGGCACACACAATGACACCAGCTGACCACATTCTCAATCAATTAACCAATACCACAATCAACAAAAATCGGAGAACACATAATCAGCAACACTTCCATCTCATCACAGACGGGAAGACTGGCAGCCACATTCGAGCATTGCTATTTCTTCACCTTTGGATCCTCGTGGAGCATTCGGCAGAGAGGACAGGCAAGGGAGGGAGACTCGGCCATGGCGAGAGGGGTTCCGAGGGTGAGCACAGAGAGCAGGGAGCAGAGATGGGCTCAAAGGCGGCAGGCTGGCGGGCAAGGCCAGAGGGCACCGGGGAGGTGGCGCTGGGTAGGAGACGACGACGGTCGGGGCTTTCGGGTGTGGCGGCCACCCAAAGGCAACATCGGCCGAAGAGGGGGAGAGATCGGGGAGGTGGGAGCACTAGGGTAAGGAGGGAGGCTTACCGAGGGTTGGGGAGGCGGAGCACCGGAGGAGGGGGTGACGAGCTAGAGGGCCGCGCTGGGAGAGCTTGGTGAGGCGGTCCCGGGAGGCGTGGCCTGCAGCTGGCTGGGAGGCTCGGGAGCGTCGTCGCCGTGGCGCCTCAGCCGCGACGGGCCCGAGCCTGGCCGGGATTTAGGGCGCTTGAAGGCGAGAGGGCACCGGTCGGAGGAGAAAACCGGCAATTGTTGGGAGAGTCTTACCCGAGGGAGAGAGGAGCAGAGCGGGGAGGAGGTGGAGGGCACCGGTCTTTTATAGCCGAAGCCTGGAGGGATGACGGAGGCGGCATGGGCGACCATGGCGGCGCTGGCGAAGCGGACGAGACGGGCGGAGCAGCGGTGGAAGTGACTCGGCATGGCGAGGCGACGGACTGAGCTGCGACACGAGGTATGGGCGGCGATGTCTTGGGCCCAGTGGTGTAGATGACGTCCGCGGCATGGGAGGCGGGGGCGTAGCGAGCGAGAGCAGTGGAGGCGACCCGAGGTGGGGCGGAGTTGGTGGAGCGGCGCTGCGGAGTGGGCGGGCCGAGCAGAGGAGAAGGCGACGAGGCCGGCCGAGCGGGAAAGACGAAAGGTCGTGGAGGCGATTCGCCGAGGCGGCTGGGAAGAAAATGAGGCGCGGCGAATCACCGAGGAGAAGCGACGCGAGCGAAAGGCGAGCGACGGGCGACCGGCGAGGCGAGAGAAGGGGAGGTGGCGGCTGCGCGGGCGGGAAGAGGCGACGGAGGCGAGGAGAGGCGACGGAGCGACGCGAGAGAGAGAGACGGAGAAGAAAGAGATAAGGAGAGAGGGGATGGGCGATGGGCCGGGCCGAAAAGAAAGGAGCGCCGCAGACTCGGGCGGTTCGGGAGTTTTGGTGGCCACTGGATGAAGGAACAGGAAAATCGCCCAAAAAAAATAAAATGAAAAGGGAGGCAAGATTTTTAGAGGGATCCAAAAATCAAAGAAATTAAATACAACTGGAATTTTGAATTTGAAAACTTGAGGATGGGTTTGAAACACAAACCCGAGCTTTAAAGAGGGCTCGAGAATTTTGGAAATTTACGTGGCGAACGAAAATCAAAGAAACTCAAAATTGAATAACCAATACTATTTGCGATCTGAAAAACGGGGTGTTACACCTTGCCATGAAATTTGAAATCAATGTTGAATCGTGGGCTGTGCATGAACTTGAGCAATTTATTGAAACTGAATCAATCTTTGTCTGAAAATCTATTGTGCAGGGATCGTTGGCGTGTTTGATGCCGCGCGGATGCATGGTCTCCTATGGCCAGTCCTCAGGCAGGCCTGACCCGGTTCCACTGAGTGATCTCGTGCCAAAATCGCTGTTCCTGGCCAGGCCAGGCCTGATGCATTACACCACCACCCGCGACGAGCTGCTGCAGGCTGCCAGTGAAGTCTTCGCTAACGTCGCGGCCGGCGTGCTGCGCGTCCGCATCAACCATGTGTACCCGCTGTCGGAGGCTGCTCGCGCACACGCGGATCTCGAGGCACGGAGAACTTCTGGGTCCATTCTGCTGGTACCTGACAGCTGAATTAAGACAGTAGGAAAAAAGAGAAGTGGTAGCCGGTGACAGTCTTCAGTGCTGCCTAGTGCCATGGCACCGTCAGTCCGAGGTTCCATTGTTGGATGCCGTGGCGTCTGGTTCTGCATGGCCATCTCGAGACTCTTGATCATCATATCGCCTCTGAGAATCATGTCTTTTCGTTTAAATCTCTACGCTTTGATGTTACAAGCTCACTAAATTGTCAGGTTGTTTCGTACTTAATTTTTTCCAAATATGTTGAGTAGTGTAGAAATTAAATTACGGTGAGATGGTAGTTCAATAATGTGTAATCAGAATCATCAGGGGTCTCGCTAAATGAGTCCTGGGTACATGATGTGACTTGATAGATAGTTTTAATTCAAGATTCTGGCATTGTCACTCCTTTGGACAAGATCACAACACAGCAAATTAGAAAGACTTTCTGAATTCTTCAGATTTCATGGCTTTTCGGCAATGCAAATGGAACATCAAGCTGAACCCATCTCGTCACTGTCTTGATCGAGTCGTGACTCGGGCCGAAATTATTGCGTTATGGGGACACAGGGTGGTTGCGTTCATGGCAAGTGGTATTTGGAACCCCACAGAAATCTGAAAGAATCTCAAGTTATCAACAGCCAACAGGTCGAGCAATATGGTTGGCCAATCAGCTTCGCAAAACACGATCCACAATTCCACATCATCTGCTTTGACACTTTCACTCGGTGAAGTGTTTGCATGTGTCTCTAGTTTCTCTCAAATAACAAGGACATGGATTGGAAAGAAGAAGAGAGCACTTTGATGGAGACCCAAGAAATCTGTTTGATTCCAGCAAATTCTCTAGAAGCAATCACTGTCGTCAGTCCTCACCCCTCATTACACAGAGTGTGAGGATACAAGAAATGTATACTACAAAATTGGGAAAAGAAAAGATGAAACACAAAATGATTTAGGCACAGCCCACAAACATGAACCCTGCCTTTCTACACAGTTGCAAAAAGAAAAAAAAATAAGGGAGTGGTTTTTCAGTAGAATATACCGAGCGTCAAACTGGTTTCTCGGACTCGAGCCTGCAATGAGGGGTGAAAAAGCTGCAATGATTCAGCTCTCTTTAGTGTAACGCCTCCCACTGCTATTGACTTGTTAAGTAGCATCGATTAGGCTTACTGGCAGCTTGCTCAAAGGATGTAGTTCTAGAATTCGCAGACATTGTTCTTCCTCATTGCTGCTATGCTTCCTGCTATGGTTGATCCAGCTGTCCCCACAAATCCTAGTGATGCACAGCTGCAAACAGATTCTTCAACATATAACAAAATTTCCGGTAGTTGAACTGGTTCACAATCATTCTTTGTGCTTTCTATGATTTCTGGAAGGAATCCAGACCTTATGCCATGTTCAGCAGCCATAAGCTTTTCAGCAGTCTGCAGAATTATTTCATCATTTTCCTTCAGGGTGTACAGTTCATATTTCCTATCTTTTGCAATATCTGCAAGATAGGTTTCTGTCCAATTTGCTGGTGGAAGATCAGTCATGATGAACATGTGAATAGGACCACTAGCCTTGTTTCTCTTCATTTCCAACTCAAGGGCTTTCAGCTTCTCCTTAAGGGCAGAAAATGTAGCTTTCCAGTGATTCTTAAATTGTCCATCTAACAATCTTAGTTGCGCACAAAGAAATGGCTCCTTGATCCTGTTCTTAGCAAACTCCTTCCCTGCAGCCATGATCTCTGGGGCAAAAGGAAGGAACTCAATTTTCTCAAGTATAGTCTGTATTCTATGATCCTTTGGTGATTCATGGATATCAAAATGAGACTCCGATCCCTTGTATGGTCCTGAGAAAAGTGTCCCAAATGCCAACAAGGTAGCATCCTCAGCTTTAGAACCAGGCCCTAAAGCCTTGTATATATCTTTGCGCCTCCTAACATATGAGATCTTCTTCCTCTTTTTTATCTCTTCATCTGGTTGAAACGAATCCAGTGCCCCATCATTATTCCCTTGGTATGTCCAGACTGTAGTTCTACAATCATCCTGTACAGGATACACACAACCACTATTTTCACTGCCTCCTAAACCAGACAGCAAAGATCGGCATCTATCATAGTCACTTGACAATGATCTGCCACCAGAAACAGCACAGCACGACCCAGAAAAGCAAGTCTTTCGCATGTCTACACCGCACCACAACGAGACAAACACCCTGAAATCAATCGTCCTAACCATAGCCTTCACCGGAGATAGATCAACTATGTCACCCATCGAAACATACCTGCAAGTTAAACAGATGAGCAGTAGAAATCACTACTTTGATTATCATCCACATTCCACAATGAACTAGGATGCACGGACACGGACACACATGTCGGACACGGGATTCACCATTTTCTAAAAAATGACGACACGGGGACACGGCTGTGTGTGTCTATATATATATATATATATATATATATATATATATATATATATATATATATATATATATATTGTATGGTACTCATAGAGTACGACTCTCACTCTCATATAAGATCCTTACTCTCATGGAAGGATGACACTTGGAGATAGGGCAATTTTTATTTACTATTTCTCACGCAATGCCATACCAACACGAGGGTTGGGGATATATATTTATATTTGCCAACCAGGCCAAGCATATAATAATATGCTAGTCTAAGATCTTTGTCTATGGCCAGTCAAGATCTTCATCCTAAGATGCTTGTCCTATGGCGGTCAAGATCTTCATCCTATGGCCAGTCAAGATGCTTGTCCTGAGATCTTTGTCCTATAATGATCAAGATCTTGTCCTTAAAGCTGCTTGCACTCCAAGATCCATGTACCCACGCCCACGAAGACCACGATCGCAGGGGACTTATTCATCATTCTCCCCTAAGTCTTGTGCGTCGTCTTGTGGGAAGTTGAACCATCCCGATCCTAGGCGAGCTCGAGGAGTGACCCTCCAGAGGCTTGGTGGCGAGTCCGCAAGGTGAATCCGTGGTGTTGATGTGCTTCGGCCTTGATCTTGCTTTCATCAAAGCAGCCTCGGATGAAGTGGCGCCGCGCCGGATGTGCTTGCTACGTTCGTGGAAAGCGGGGTTCTTTGCGAGCGAGGCGGACTTGCATCATACTGGCATACCAGCCGGTGTCTCTCTTCAGGAGTTCACAGCGATCGAAGCGAGCGAGTGCACGAATCGAGCGGTGGAAGCCGCTATGTGCTACGGCCTCCCAGGTGGGCAGGGCCACCACTGCTCGCCAGTAGTGCCGGCTAACGAGGCACTGCAGGGAAGAAGAATCCGCTTATGCTCTTGTTGGTGTCGATGTCTCTGCGTGATCATTGTCGCCATGCCCGATAAATCTGGCGTGGCGGAACACTCGGGTAGTGCAAGCCGTGAAGTCGGAGGTGCCTAGCATACGTAGCGGAGGATCCTCTTTGCGACTCTCTTGATGCTTCGTCCGTCAGATGCGCCGCATGACCAAGCCGTGGCCGTAGCCAGGCCAGTGACGCCCGGATCGGGCGCGTGTGGGCCGAGGTAGCGAAGGTCGCCACGATCTTGGCCGATCGCTGCGTCGCGTCCGCCCTCCTCCGCCGTGCTCTCGCGGCTTCGCTTGACCTCTCCTCCATGGAGTGTGGGCGGGTTGCGATCGGTCGAGTGAGCCAGCTTCGGCAGTGCGCTTAGGCGTGGCGGTGCGGCGAAGGAGATCTGCGGGCGTCACGGTGGACCTCGATCCCGAGTAGAAGGAGAGGCCCCGATGCGCTCATGCGAAGCCGGTCTTCATCTCGCCTTGAATGCCTCGACCTCGGCCTCCGCTGGGCGGTGATCAGCAGTGCGTCGGCGTAAGGCGCCCGCGGCGAGAGCGTTCGCCTTTGCCCGCCGATAGACGCGGCCTGGTGTGCGCTCTTTGGGAACCCCATTGCTTGAGGTGGAGTCCGACTTAGCGTTCGAGGCTCGTGGTGCCGCCGCAAGCCATAGAGGCCTTGCGCGGCGAGAGAACCTTGCTTGCCTTGGGATGGCGAATCCGTGCGACGGACGTAGGCCTCCTCCTTCAAATCATGTTGAGGAAAGCGGACTTGGCGTCCATGTGATGGGCGGCGCCAATCCTCTGAGTACGCAAATGCAAGGAAGGCGAGCGGACTCCATGCGCGGCGGCGGAGTGCGAAGGCGTCATCGAAGTCGACCCCTCACTGGCGCGCCGAAGCCTCGTTCCCTGCGAGCCTTGTGCTTGATGATGACGCCGGCCGTCATCAGCCGGCTTGAACACCAGCAGAATTGTCATCGGCCCCGGACGGCCGGGAAGATCGCCCGGCTCCGCGTCGGTTCCGGCTTCGGCGGCGTCCATCTCTCTGCCTTCATCGCGACCGCGCCACGCCGCGTCTCCCTCCGCCTCGGCGAAGGCAGGCTCGCGTGGTCGTCGCACGCTGAAAAGTCGACTCCGCCTCCGAAATCGTCTTTGCCGATCCGATCCGGATAAATGCTCGTGGAGATGTTGTCCATGAAATGCGATAGTCTGCGAGGCTCGTTATTGTGGTAGAAATCGGCCGGTCCTCGTCGTGTGAAGACGGATGGCGAACTCCACCATCTGCGCTCGTCGTTGGACCCGAAGCTATTGGGGCCGATCCGGTGGTGACCTCCGGTCAAGGAGAAGTAGTGGTCTTCGCGGGAGGCGTGGAGTGGCCGGATGGTGAAGAGTGGGGTGTGGCAGTGTCTGAAGGTGGTGGAGCACTCATTGGAGTGCAGTGGCGAGCAAGGTGTCGAGTGGGCGAAGCTCGGTGAAGGCAATTTGCCGCTAGCTCCCCGACTCTCGAAGTGGGCGTAGTCAACAACAAAGTCCACGAGAGTCGAAATCGAGCAGATAGATCCAGCATTGTCCGTCGCGCCTGACCTTGCGCCGTCGAACACAGCGTCCACGCGAGATGGGCCTTGTTGTGTGTGGCAGGTCGAGGATCGCGATAGGCCTTCGAGCCCTCGCGTGGCCGATGACCACTCCGGTGCTACATCGTCGAGCTTCTGCGTGTGACCAGCTCCTTGGCCCGCGAGCGAGAGAAGACAAGCATGTGGGAGACCGCCGGCTTGCGTCCATGCTAGCCTCGTATGGCGTCTCTGTGTCAGCGCCTTAGTAAGCGGCGGTTGAGGATGTAGAGCGGCCGTCACCGCGCTCTCCCGAGAAGATGCGGCGGCATCTCTGCTGCGGAGGAGCAGAGCCATCCCATGGCCCCGCTGCGTTGCGTCGCTCGGCGACACCGTTCTAGCTGCGGTACATGCGGCGCGTGAAGCAGTGGCCCGAATGCCCTCAGCATTGTGATGCGATCTTGGTCGGTGCGCCATTCGGTCGCCGGCCAGTTGTTTGTCGCGTACCGCGCAGCCTCTTGGCCGCGGCGCTCTCCGCCCGGCCTTTGCGTGCGCTGATGGCATCCGCGACCTCTCCCGCTGCGAGGACCATCGCCCATGTAGCGGAGAGATCGTCGACGACGGCGGGAAATGCGCGTCGTCCTCGGTGTGGCCAATGTCATCGCGGGTGCACACAAGTCCCGTGCACAAGCTCGAGCCTGCTCCTTGGCTCGGAAACTTCGCCCATTGGGGAAAGAGTCGCCTGCAGCCAAGTCACCGCGAGCGTCGCGAGGCGCTCCCACATGGTCAAGGCACGGCGAGGCCTCGCGCCCATTTCCGTGGCAGAGCGCCAGAGGCCTCGAAGTGAAAGGTGCCCAAAGCGCTCGTGCGGCTGCCACGCCTCGTTGTCCCGGCGAGCCCGTGTGAGGGAGGTTGTGCGCGCGGCACGTGAAGAATGTAGAGTCGATTCGCCTCTGGTTACTTTGGCAAGAAGGCGTGGCGAAGATCCCAAATCCATGGCCGCCGATGCTCGATCTCGATTTCTGTGAGCCGTTCTCGTCAGTGTCCCAAGTGATGATGGAGTTGTCTGGTGGGGGATGAATCAAGTGGCGGTGAAACAACTTTGTGCTCGCTGATCACAGTGAAGTGAAGATAGCCAGGTAGCCCTTGATTTCACCAGCGGGCGTCCCAAACAGCGAACCTCGGGCGCTAGAGTCAACTTGGGCGAAGAACTCCGTCGACCGGTCATGTGATGGGTGGCGCCGGTGTCGAGGCACCGCCCGCGTCGATTTGTCGTTCTTGGGCCGTGGCCAGGAGGGCATGTGCTTGACTCGTCAAGGTGGAGAAACCGCTGCGGCGGTGCGGCTGGAGGTAGTTCGATGCTCGCAGCGAGCAAAACGGCCGGCAGTCTCCTCGCTCCTCACTGCACTGCGCGGACGTGGGCACGGCAGCGTCATGGTGTCGACAATCCGGCCAATGACCAAGCTTGCGCGATTGTGGCAAAAGTCGTCTCGTCTTGCGCTTTTGCTTGCCAGTAGCCGCGCCTGGCCTCCCCGATCATTACCCTCGGCACGTCCTCGCGCCCATGCACGGCGTCTTTGCTTGTAACTTGCGGCGCTCCACCATGCTTGCGCCACTGTTGTTGTGGAAGGCTCTTGCTTCCTCACCTAATTTGGCGACCCACTTGTTCAGTGAGTGAGTTTCCGCCAATGGAGCCCAGGTCCCGTATTGTGTGGCTCATCAGTATCAACAACAGAAGGCGACCGCGCCTCTCGATCGTCATCGTGGAAGGTCAGCGAGACTTCGAGCGGCGGGCGTGCCTTGTACTTCTGGGCCAGCGTGGTGGAGCCTTCCGCAGCTCTCCTCGCCGTGGAGTGTCGTCGCCCGGTTGCACCAGAAACGCGCAGCAGTGTTGAGGCGGAGAACAAAGTCATCCACGTTCACCACGGCTTGAAGGCCAAGTGCTCCGCTCGTCAAGTGCACGCAATGTAGACTTGCGGCGCGATCATTGTCGTCATGCGTCTTTGCGGCGATGGCGTCCCAAGCCTCTTTGGCGATCAGCTTGTTGGTAGCGAAGAATTGCATCTCGGGCGACTGCGATGATAAGAGCATCGGCCTTGCGTCGATCCCCGGTCGTAATCGGCGTCCGAAGTACCCAGCTCCCGCGCCATATACGCGCTGGAGTTTACCCTCATCCGCGCATGACGCGCTCGACATAGTTGGTCTTGGTGAGGTTGGCGCCCAGCCGAAGGGCGACGTCCTGACAAGCACACAAGTGCGGTGGTGACCGATGCATCTCTGCAGAGAGGAAGGCGCGTCGCTGTGAAGGCAGCTACTCCGTCGACCAGTCTGCCGCCGTCGTCGCGCCTCCTCGGGAAGCGCCCGCCGTAGCCGTCCGCGCCTATCTGAGGTACATGCGCGGCTCGTGGGCTTGTCTTGCCATCACCGCCAGCCTCAGCCGCTCATTCCATGCTGCGCCTCCTCTCCAGTGACTCGAGTCACATGTCAGGCCATCGTCAGCGAAGATGGGCTCTATTATTCGCTGCCAGAAACTTTGACCTCCGCTGCGACGCCTTGCTGCATCTGCCGCCCGCGCCCGCTTCGCCTCCATTCATCTGTTTTGCCAGACTCACGTGCCGGCCTTGGCGCTACCTCACGGCACGGTCTGCACGCCGCTCTCACTCTGCCATTGCTCGCTCGGCCGTCTCTTGGCAGCCGTGTGCTTTCGAAGCGGCCGTGTTGAATTGCCTGCGGACATGGCGCTTCTTTGAAATTTGTCGGCGTGGAGAGAGTGCTGCCGTCTAGGAGTAGAGTGGCCGGAGGGCAGTGGCGGGGGCCAGCTGTTCACCTGCTGCTCTGATTTCAAGCTGAACTGCGGGCCGGAGACGGAGATGGCGGGAGAGATGCTCGGACTACTGAGATAGTATGGCTCACGATACCACTTGTTACTCATTGGAGTCTTCTTGTTGGTGATAGCAAGATCCTTACTCTCATGGAGAGAGATGACACTTGGAGATGGGGCAATTTTTTTTTACTATTTCTCACAAATGCCATACCAGGCTTTGAGGTTGGGGATACATATTTATAGTTTATGAACAACTGCAGCATATGCTAATATGCTAGTCTAAGATGTTGTCCTATGGCAGTCAAGATCTTTGTCCTAAGATGCTTGTCCTATGGCGAGTCAAGACTCATATACCACTTAAATCGTTTGATGGTACCTCTTTATCTATTTGACCATACTCTAATAATGATTATAAGATACCCCAAAATGAGTTCTATGAAAAAAAAATCATTAAATTCCACCTTTTATAGCACAATTTGTGTATATACTTCTTTTATATATGAAAAAGGTATATAGAAAAAACAAAGAGCCCCAAAAAAAAATTCAATCAAGTCACATTGGAGTCCGGTGAAGCAGGGCAGCGTTGGCGATGAGAAGGGGAATCGGGGCAGGCGACATAGCAGGGGGCGGCCGGAGCTGGCAACATAGCAGCGGGTGGCTGGGCGTTGTCGGGGACTCAGGGGTGGAAGCAAGGCGCAGGCGGCGTCGAAGAGTCACTCCGGGAGGAGAATCGTGGTGGCGCGTAGGGCGGCCGGAGTCGGCGACAAGCGAGCGGCGGGTGTTGTCGCCTTGTCGGGGAATTGGGGCTGGAAGCAGGGGGCCAGGGGCGGCGTCGAAGGGATCTGGAGAATGCAGAAGGGGCGCTAGGGTTAAGGCATTAAGCTAGCTAGCTTGGGCTGGGCTACCAGCTTAGCTGGGCCGAATGGAATGGGCCCAAGTGTCCAATCCGTGTCCGATTTTTATTTTATTTTATTTTCACGGCTCTAATTTCTGACACGCCTAAAATACATGTCTGAGCCATATCGGAGCCGTGTCCGTGTCCGACACGGACTCGCTGGCTTCCAGGCATGTCCGTGCTTCCCAGACAATGAACATGGAAACCTATGATGCACACCGTGAAAACCAGAATTATATTACTATACTGCTAACAAGTAAAGTGAGTATGAGCGTAACAACTAGCAATAATTCTGTATCTTTTTACTCCTTTTGGCAACAATCTCACCATATCTCCATCAATCAAGAAAATTAAGCAAATGCAGTGTGATCTGCAATCTTCAAAATAGCCGAGCGTTCCTACAGAAGATGCTGCTGCCATGTACATTTTGTTGTATGCATTGCTAAACCTTGTAATGAAGCTTCAATATAGCGTCGCGGTATTCCAAGCAATTAGAATTAGTATCATTTCATCAGACGCAAGCAGCAAGCAGAAGGTGTAGATCACATCCAAATCCAACCCATTTCTGCTGCATCAAAACCACGCGGCCAAATTGAACGCAAAATGTGTGTAATCTTTACCTCCGCTCCCGGAGGATCTGCATGGCGTGGTCCCAGACTGCAGCGCGGAGGTTGGCGGGGTCGGAGACCCTGAACTTTGGGCAGCTCCCGAGGACGACGGCGTGGTGGTCGAGCACGGGGGGCACGACGAGGGTGCGGTTGAGCAGCGCGGCGGCCACCGCGGCGTTCCGGAGCTCTCCCACCTGGTTGCTGAATCCGCTGTGCGGCGCGTACCACAGGAACCTCTCGCCCGCAAGCTCCGGCGACCATCCGCACCGCGGTGCGCCGCCGGAGGCTCCAGCGGAGAAGGGGAGGAGGGAGCGGAGCAGTGAGCAGTAGGCGGACGTCAGTAGGAGTGAGGCCGGGAGGACGAGGACGAGGACGGCCACGAGGAGTGGCACGTGCGACCGGGCGCTCCGCTTGCGCCACCGGCCGCGGCTCGCCGGCAAGTCCATGTCGGCGGCTGGGAGGTCTTTCGGATCTTACGGTTGGATCCGATAGCAAGCGCAAGCCTTCTCCGTGGCCCACGTAACAAGTTAGATGATCTAGAGAATCCGTGGGCTAACATGGGCCCAAATAGACCGATTATATTGGGCTCATCCGGGCCGGTTCAGGTTAAGTTGGGCCTGACACGCAACGAAAGCAAAAGGCCAATAAGACGAAAGGGCGGCCGACGAGTGGGACCCCATCCGAGGTTCAAAAGTGGAGTTATGGACTAAAATGACAGTTGCGCGATGAAACAGTGAAAATGGCCTAACGAGTAAATTAGCAAAAAAATAATACAGATTGTGCGTCAAATGCCACGACAGGGGGCTACCACGCCCTGGGCGCACAGTAGGCCACGTGGTGGGCTCCCGTTCTGTGGCAGCTGGCCTGGCGCCAAATACGGTGTGGAGCGCGGTAGGGGTAGAGGTGAAAATAGGTCGAAAATGGGCGGATATTGCTTTTTTTGTGTCCTAACCTATATTTTTATCTCGGATTCGGAGTCTGGTACGAATACCTTGGATACAGATACGAATACAGATTTTTCAGGATGCAGGCATAGGGCGGATACAGATTGGATTCAAATTGATCACGAATAACTTGATGGATATGATACATGCGAAGAAAAGATATAATTTTACCAACGAAAGTGTCAAATTATAATATCTATCAGAGAATTATTATACTACTTAACAACATAAGCATAATCAAATGTAAATCCATATTATGTATTAGTTAATGATTACAAAACCATCGAGGATATTAAATGATACTAATATTTATCGGATATCAATTTTGTTGATTTATCGGATATCCTGTGAAATGTAGATATGGATCGGATATTGCTCTTTCTATATCCTAAACCATATTCCATAAGATTTTTCGGATACGGATACTGATCGGGGGCTAAAAATGATATCCCCGGTGGATTTTTTCCGCATACAGTATCAAATTAGGCAGGAATTATCCTTCCCATTTTTTACCCCTAGGTAGTGGTAGAACCAGGAATTTGGGAGACCAGTAAGGCGACCTCTGTCTTTGGCTCGGTGGCTCGCCACACAAGGTCGAGTCTCGATCCTCGCCACGCTGCACCTCAGCCCTCGCCCCACGCCGCGCCTCAACCTCACCGTCCCCATGCCGCACCGCTAGGGGTGCAAGTGGGGCGAGCCTGTCCGCTAAACTGCTAGCCCGCCCCACAAAAATAGCCCACTAACTGTCTGCATTGATCCACTAAGCAATTAGCATTTTTAACGGGCCAGCCCGCATTGCTCGCTGGGTATACCTCGCAAAGTCGCATTTGCACTCGCACAACGTCCTTGTTGAGGAACTCGAGCTCCACCTCGCTCACCTTGGCGACGTCTGCCTTGTCCCAGATGTTGAGGATTTGGTGGCGCCCTGGCGGGCCTTACCGTGGGACGCCCAGAGTGCATCGCGGAGGTTGAGGTCGCAGGACAGCAGCGCACCATCGTCCTTAGCCACCTTCATGGCGTGCAGGTGCGCCAAACGGCAGGGCTCCGTGATGAGGCTGATGGAGCCGTAGTTGAAGACGGGTGCCCTCCTGATGAGGTCGACGTGCAGCTCCCTCGGGGTTAGCAGCATGTCGACGCAAAATGCAGCCCAGCATGCGGCCGAACTTGTCGTCGCCCAGCTTGCCCACGAAGACGGCGGACCCTCCCAGGCGCGCTGCGACAATGGCAACATTGGCGGGTGCGCCCCAGCTCCTTGAGAAAGGTCGAAGCCTCGGTGAGCGAGACGCTGGGGACAGTGGGGATGAAGTCGATGAGTATCTTGTTGAATATCTAGTCAAATTTCGGCATATTTTAATCCAGAAATTAAGCATATAAAACATGACAAACAAGAGCATGAGTGATTCAACAATGATGTATTCATATTCACTAATGAACAGGATAACAGCAGATTCTATTAACATATTCATAGCGCACAGAAACATCAGATAAGTTCTCAGGGTATACCCTCGGGCGGGGCCAGTGTCTGTGACACCGGATGCGCCGTTACCACCAGTCGACATGGTGGCCTATTCGATGTAGTCGATCGAGGCGTGACGCAGGACGAGACGTGATGCAGGAAGATGTTCGCCGTGCAGTATCGTGAGCAGTTCACCACCAGGATGAAGACGAAGTCACAGGATGAGTAGTCGCGCTAATGCGCTCCCCAAAAACTTGATCGCCCGTCTACCCGAGCAGGTACTCAACCGGACGGAGTTTCGGAGGCCTACTCGCCTGAGCCTTCAAGGCAAGGTTCGAACCGGAGATTACTGAGAGCAGCAACAACAAAAGAACCGAATAGACGTATCCCTTTTTATGGAGTAGAGAACCTTTCCTCTTGATGCGCGAGAAACGAAGAGACTAGTAATGCTGCGACCATTAGTCACTAGCAATCGCCTCCATTACTCCTCCTCGATGCAATAAAAAAAAATGAAGAGACTAGTAATCGCGACCATTCGCCACTCGAGTCGGTCGCGCTGATTTTCGAATAGATAAAGAAAACGCGCCGCGACTTTACACGCTGCGCTGCGTCTGTGCACACACACACACACGCGCGCTGCGCACACGCGACACGCACACGCATCGCACCGCACCGCACGGCACGGCGCTTGGCTGGCGCGCGGGCGTGGCGTGGCGTGGCGAGCGAGCGCGCCAGCTGCGCAGGCTGAGCTCTCTCCAATTGCACAAGGGTTACCACATTCCACCTTTTAAAGTGGTGTAACTCCCATTCAATTCTCCATATGGGACTAATCAAATTTTTCATGTGGGCCTAGGAATTTCATTTGATTAATTGTTAAATTAAAATGGTCCAAGCCCAATTAATCCAACAATCCCCACCAAATTTCAAGGCACACAAGAAATGCTCTCGATCCTATTTGTTGTTATGATATACCGGTGTTTCGATGGAGACTGTTAAGTTGAACATCCACCTAGGAAAGAAGTTACACTCATTCACAATCAACAATGGACTATGCCTTGAATTGACAGCTTTGTGTGAACAAGTTTTACCTAATTCCTTTACTAGTACTAGGTCACCTAAAGCATCCCTCCGTTGGAGCGTATAAGTCATACTCGAGCCTGTTCATGAGTATCTAGAGATCACCCAAATCTCATAGACTGTGACCAGCAATAACTCATATAGGTGTGTTCCTTCTAAGATGTCCTGTGAGGCCGACATCTCCGCTTTAAATAAGCCACTCGGATCACATTAAGGTAAAACCAACTCCGCCATACGAAAAGGAAAGAAGCGCATCATTGAAGAAATGAGCCTGTAAAGGTCTCTCCTCCCGATCAACCAACGACTTGTTTCATCATCCTACTTCACGGGATCTCCGATCACGTAGAACAAGTTACCACTATGGTATGACTCATGTGGGTCTCGTGCCCATTTCACTCGATGCACTATCTATCACATTACGTGATAAACCCTTTGTAAATTGGTCGGCAGATTCTTAGCATATCCGGACATAGTCGATGCTATCACTCCGGAGTTTTTCACTTTACGATGGACTTCAACCGCCTCTTAACATGCCTAGATGACTTCATGTTGTCCTTAGAACTGCTCACCTTGATAATTACGATCGATTATCACGGTTCATTAGGATAGCCGTGTCGGTTTTCAACCACGAGCAAATCCATAAGGAGTTCACGAAGCCACTCGGCTTCAACGATGGCGGTATCTAATGCCGTGAGTTCTGCTTCCATTGTTGACCTCGTTAAGATGGTGCGCTTGCAAGACTTCCAGAAACAAAGACCACCTCCAAGTGTGAACACATATCCACTCGTGGCTTTTATCTCATCAAGATCGAGATCCAGCTTTGAATCACTATAGCCCTCTAGTACCTTTGGGTACCCGGATAGTGAATACCATAGCTCATGGTTGCCTTTATATAGCGCATCACTCTCTCAAGAGCACGCCAATGATCATCTCCGGATTGAAACAAACCGAAAGCTTGCTCACAAAGCGAGATGTCGGGCCTCGTAGCACTAGCTAAATACATCAATGATCCAATAACTGGAGTATCTCAATTGATCCCTTGTTATTCTTGGTTTTCCTCAATAACACACTAGGATCATAAGGAGTAGAAAGCAGCTTGCAAATACTATAACCAAAGCGACTCAAGACCTTCTCCACATAATGGGATTGCACAAGTGTAACCCCACCATCACCTCCTCTCAAGAGCTTAATGTTAAGAATTACATCAGCCACTCCCAAATCTTTCATTTCAAAACTCTTGGACAGAAAGTCCTTGACCTCCTCAATCACATTGAGGTTGGTCCCAAAAATCAGTATGTCATCAACATACAAGCACAAGATCACTCCTTCTCCCCCACCATAGCGATAGTACACAAATCAGTCGGCTTCATTCACAACAAAGCCAGCAGATGTCAAAGTTGTGTCGAACTTCTCATGCCATTGCTTAGGTGCTTGCTTTAGGCCATACAAAGATTTTAACAACTTGCACACCTTTCCTTCTTGACCTTTTACCACAAACCCGTCTGGCTGATCCATATAAATCTCCTCCTCCAACTCTCCATTTAGGAAAGTGTCTTAACGTCCATTTGATGGGCGAAGACCATGAGAAGCAGCCAGGCAAGTAGTACTCGAATTGTGGTCAATCGGGCAACAGGTGAATAAGTATCAAAGAAATCCTCGCCTTCTTTCTGAGTATAACCCTTGGCCACAAGCCTTGCCTTGTACTTTTCAATTGTACCATCAGGCCTAAGCTTTTTCTTGAAAACCCATTTACATCCTACAGGTTTACACCCATAAGGACGGTCAACGATCTCCCAAGTTCCATTAGACATAATAGAATCCATCTCACTCCGTACTGCTTCCTTCCAGTAGTCAGCGTCAGGAGAAGAATATGCCTCTTCAATGGTTCTTGGAGTATCATCCATGAGGTATACAATGAAATCATCACCAAAAGATTTTGCAATCCTCTGCCTCTTACTCTTTCGAGTCCCTTCATTGTTATCCTCCTCAGGATTTTCCATAGGCGTTTGTTCACCATGTTCTATCGGCACAAAAGAATCAAGGGAAATTATAGGTTCTTGACTAGATGAGCTAGGTACATCACATTTCATAGGAAATTCATTCTCAAAAAATGTAGCATCTCTGGACTCTATGATTGTACCAACACGCACGTCAGGTACTCCAGTTTTTATAATTAAGAACCTATAACCCACGCTGTGCATAGCATAACCAAGAAATACACAATCTACGGTTTTTGGTCCAAGTTTGCGCTTCTTGACAATTGGCACGTTAACTTTGGCCAAACATCCCCAGGTGCGCAAGTATGAGAGAGTCAACTTCTTCTTTTCCCATTCCTCGAATGGTGTTACTTCTTTATTCTTTGTAGGAACTCTATTCAGGACATGACACGCGGTCAATATAGCCTCACCCCACCATTCCTTAGAAAGTCCCGCATGTCTCAACATGGCGTTAACCAAATCGCTTAGAGTGCGATTTTTCTTTCGGCAACCCGCTTGATTCGGGAGAATAGGGCGTCGCTCTCATGAATAATTCCATGTTCCTCGCAAAATAAAGTAAACTCATTTGAAAAATACTCTCCCCCACGATCAGACCTTATCCGCTTGATTTTCCTCTCGAGTTGGTTTTCTACCTCAGCTTTATAGATCTTAAAGAAATCAAATGCTTCATCTTTTGTTTTCAATAAATACACATAGCAAAATCTAGTGCAATCATCTATAAGCGTCATGAAATATTTCTTTCCACCTTTAGTCAACACTCCATTCATCTCGCACAAATCGGAATGAATGAGTTCTAACGGTGCCAAATTCCTCGCCTCTTTTCTTTGCCTTGTGAGGCTTGCGAGGTTGTTTCGATTGAACACACGTATGGCACTTAGAACCTTTGACCAAAGTGAATTTCGGATTAAACTCATATTGGCTAAGCGCGTCATACACCCAAAGTTAACATGACAAAGTCGTGAATGCCAAACATTAGATTCATCATCATCGTTACACATAGTTCACAACTTTATTATAGGAATCCATCAAAGAGAAACGAAACAAGCCTCCGCTCTCATAACCTTTACCAACAAATGTTCCATACTTGGACACGACACATTTATTGGACTCAAATGTAAGCCTAAAACCATCTCTACACAGTAGAGATCCGCTGACGAGATTCTTCTTTATAGAGGGACATGTCGACGTTCTTGGATGCACGGTCTTTCCCAAGTAAACTTCAGATCGACCATACCAACACCATGAACAAATGCATGCGATCCGCTCCCCATCAACAAGGAGCAACCTCGGCGGACTGATAAGATGAAAATAAGGAAATATCAGCACACACATGAATATTAGCACCAGTGTCAACCCACCACTCAGGTGATTGACAAACAGAGAGAACTGTAGGTAAATAATTACCGTACCCCGATGTTCCTCCAGCATTACTAATAATCATGTTGGCTGACTTCTTCTGCTTATCCTTGCGGTCTGGACAATCCTTAGCCCAATGACCAGAATCACCGCACACAAAGCAACCGCCCTTTCCTTTGCCTTTCTTCTTAAACTCAAGATTAGCCTTAGGCTTGACAAAGGCTTATTTTTCTTCTTATTGTGGATAGCCCGAGGTTCTTCTTCGCACCAAATTGGCACTAGAACCTCCTCGTGAAGAACTTTCTTGCCACGAGTATCTTTTGCCCTCGCCTTCTCTTCAACACCAAGAGTGCCAATGAGATCGATGAACACCGAACTCCCGCCTCTTGTGTTTTAGAGAGGTAGCAAAATCCGACCAAGAAGGTGGTAACTTGGCGATAATCCGCTTGACCACAAACTTGTCCATTAACTCACACTTATTATGCTCAAGCTCCTTTGCGGTGCACCGAATCTCATGAGCTTGTTCTACTACTGAACGATCATCGACCATCTAATCTGCAGACCATTAGTCGAGAATCGCAACCATTACTTTGCCAAATCGAGTCGGTCGCGTTCGATTTTCGAATAGATAAAGAAAACGCGCCAAGCGACTCGACACGCGCAGACGTGCAGCGTCTGTGGCACACACACACCGCCGTGCAAGCGCGGCGTGGCGAAGGAAAGAGCGAGCCCAGCGCAGCGTGTCTGAGCTCTCCAATTGCACAAGGGGGTTACCACATTCCACCTTTTAAAGTGGTGTAACTCCCATTCAATTCTCCATATGGGACTAATCAAATTTTTCATGTGGGCCTAGGAATTTCATTTGATTAATTGTTAAATTAAAATGGTCCAAGCCCAATTAATCCAACATATCTCATCGAAGCTGACCACGTGACCTTTCTTCCCTTGTGCTGCAGCTGCTCCTGCTGGTGGCGCCATTAGCGAGCTATGTGTGCGAGATGAAGATGAGTACACTGCTAATAAAGAACTAGTACTAACTACTAAGCAAGAGTTGATACCTTGTGGGCTGCCGCTAAACCCAGAAAACTGTACGTGACATTACATTGTGGGCTACCGGCAAGTGCCTCAGCGACCAGCAGCATGGGTTGATGTGGGGGGTGTTCACAGCCCACCCTACGTGTGCCCCTAAGCACCGCAAGCTGACATAAAATATTTCCAGTGCAAAGTTACTGTCACGCCAACTTCCATATATTTGGTCTGCTGCTTCCAAGTCTTTCTTTCACTCCAGAGACTTTGACTAATGCTACATTGTATGGTGCTGCAAATGGCTCGACTCCACCACTCGACACATGGAGCCAAACATTTCACATCAAAGACAAATCAAAAATCCTAGATTGTATATATACCACCAACGTGGCATGTATGCAGCCTTTTGTTAGATAGTACAACAAACAGACATGCATGGAAGCATGCAAGTTAAAAGAGTACGGTGAATGCATAACTCCATAAGGGGTATGTGTGTGTATATACACACACATCTAATTTTGGATGTGGTAACCTAACAACTAAATATCAAGCTAGTAGCCCATTGATTTGTTTTTCAGCGATCCGCGCTGTGGGGGTGTGGTACATATTGTCTGCCATCTATATATGTGGAGATTATTTTTACTATTTTAGCGTGCAAAAAGTGCCGACGGAGAAAGGTAAAAACTCAAACGTGTCAAACTCGCCGGAGTCGTGCGGTCGTTTCCGCCGGAGTGGACTTGTGGCAAGTGCGCAGACGTCAGCATCCGGCGCTCGCCAATAAATAGCCGCCCCACTCCTCCTGCTCTCCTGGCATCCAGCGCAGCGCTACCACACTACACGGACTCTCCCTTGGGTATCCCATTATCCCTTGATGGCGATAGGAGCGTTCGTGGAGGGACCAGCCGACGGCGGCGGGTACAGCGGCCGCGTGACGCGGTTCGTGGTGCTGTCCTGCGTCGTCGCCGGCAGCGGAGGCATCCTCTTCGGCTACGACCTCGGCATCTCCGGTTCGTCTCGCCTCGGTTACTTCACTGTACTACTTGTCCACTACTCTCTCTCCCTGCGATGTGGTACCCGTCGTTTTGCGCCCTCCTCGAGTGGATCGGATGGCAGGTTGATTGACTGCGAAGGAGGCTGGGCCTGATTTGATTCATGGGCCGAAATTGATGGTTCGGCGGCATTCAATTCTGTATTTCGGTGGGCATTAGTGGGAAAAAGCTTTTAGAAGCTGCACATAAAACTTGAAAGGAATTAATTTCAGTTAAGCTTTTCTTTTCTTTAGCTTGCTTGCCAGCTTGCAGCTCTTTCACTTGCATGGCAGCCACCAACTTGTAGTGCGTTAATGACTTTCGGAAGAGAAGAGACCTTTTTTTCTCTTCAGCTTGCTTTCCCTTGGACCTTGGTCCATTTTCTTTCTGGTCTAAAAGGGTGAGAAGATTACTAGTTCATGGAGGAAATAGACTAGTAGTCTAGTTCACATTAATTTCATATATCTAGGACTAGTCACTTGAGTAGTGGGTAATGTATTAGTTTGGATGCGTGGTCATAAATTCATAATAGTATGGTACAAGTTATACAGGCTTGTTTTCATGAGAAAGAACTGCACGTCTTGTAACAGAGGAAGATGAGTCTTCCTCTCTTTTTTCTTCTTCTTCTTCTTTGCTTCCTTTTTGGTTGACAATTGACAGACACATGAAGTATTGCCAAGAAAATGCAACTTTAGTTATCCATACACATGGCATGCAGTCGATCTTAGGACAAGACAGATGCCAGCAACAATGAAACTGTTTAAGTTGGAAATGTCTATCTGACTCATGGTCTCATGGACCCGAGAAGCGGCAATATCAAATAAAATCTTTGTTGCAAGTGAACAACATAGGAAAAAAAGTACCTCGTTAATTTTTCGAGTCATGGAATTGGTGTACGTTAAACAATGACATCAGTTGTATGCATACAACCCAAATTTCCTGAAAATTCATGTACTCCGCTCCTCGTGTGTGTGCTAGGTGGTGTTACCACAATGGAACCATTTCTGAAGAAGTTCTTCCCGGCGGTGTACCGAAAGAAGCAGGACGGAAAAGTTAGCAACTACTGCCAGTTCGATAGCCAGCTCCTCACCGTTTTCACGTCGTCCCTCTACATTGCTGGCCTCGTCGCAACTCTGTTTGCGTCGTCTGTCACGAGGAGGTTTGGCCGCCGTACGTCCATGCTCATTGGGGGCACCGTCTTCATGGCAGGCTCGGTGTTCGGCGGTGCAGCAGTCAACGTGCCCATGCTGCTCTTCAACCGGATCCTACTGGGAATAGGTCTGGGGTTCACTAACCAGGTAACACCTGCTGCACAATTCAAGTTAATAGCCTTTGAATTAGTATGCAGTATGATTCATGTTAAAAGAAAAGTATGCAGATATCAGTGATTATTTTGTCAGACATGTGTAGAATACTTCTGACATGAAAAAAACCTGGTGCTTCATTGACCAATTCCACAAAGTAAGTCGATGATCTTTGAATTAGTATGCAGCATGGTATTTAGGTCAAGAAATCAGTAGTACAGTAACTTTTTGTCAGACATGTCTAGCTCACTTGTGGCATGAACAAACTGTGGTGCTCCGCCGATAATATCTAGAGACTAGAGAAAATTACATTAATTTGCATGTATATCTGGCATCAATTCACAAATCTTGTGTGGCTGTGATACCAGTCAGGGATATAAAAAAACCGGAACCGGGCACTTTCCTGGTCATTGGCCAGAAACGGTAACCGGCCGATTACCGGAATTACCGGAAAAAAATCCGGATGAAATTCGCTTGAATTTGCTTAAAAACTAGCTGAAATTTGAAAAATAAAATTTGAATTTGCTAAACCGGGAAAACCGGCCGGTTTTTTTATCTCTGATACCAGTACCACACTCGAGATACAAGCCATGTGTAGAAAAATCAAGTCTTTCATTGACTTGGGCTGAGTGATTACAGAGATAGGGTCCCTGTAGAGGTAATCTGTCCCAACTACCAAGTGACAACAATAGACAGCTAAAGTTGACAAATGACAAATTACATGTTTGTCTTCCAAAGAATCTGAAGTGCCTTATTTGTGGATGGATCATTGCATTGACTGAATACCTGATAAGTCATGTGTTGATCTTTGTGGCCATAACGAATGAATGGTCCGTTACAAAGCTAAGAATTTCTGAAGTGTGTGGAACCTTTCTTTTTGGGAGAGGGACAGTGCTTACTTGTCAAGTGGAGATACATTGCAGAAGGAAAGCAACAAGTTATATCACGATCTAAACTTGCTAGCTTTACTTATTGGCGAGGAATCAGGATAGGCTATGAGCAAAACAGTGACTATACACAAATCATCACATTGTGCATAGACAAAGGGAGACCATAAAGCCCAGTGACATATAATGTTGTCTCAATGCTCGATAGTATTTTCCTGAAATCATGCTTTTCTGAAGAAAAAAAAGGTGCCCCAATGACCTAAACTTCATTTCATCTTGTATTTTGTATGTGTAATTTAGATGTATATTCCTAGATTTGTAGACTGTAGTAGATGCATGTGTTATTTCTGAATAATAATCCCCTCTTTCCCAAAGACAGTGGGAACTGTACTAATACCTTACTATGAAATTTAATTTTTCAGTCAATCCCATTGTACCTGTCAGAAATGGCGCCACCACAGTACCGTGGTGCAATCAACAATGGCTTCGAGCTTTGCATCAGCCTTGGCATTCTATTTGCAAACATCCTTAACTATTGTGTCGTGAAAATCACAGCAGGATGGGGCTGGAGGATATCCCTATCCATGGCTGCAGTCCCTGCCGCATTCCTAACCATCGGTGCAATCTTCCTCCCTGAGACACCAAGCTTCATAATCCAACGTGATGGTGACACCGACAAGGCAAGAGTCCTGCTACAAAAGCTGCGTGGAACAACCTCAGTCCAGAAAGAGCTTGATGACTTAGTCTCTGCTAGCATCCTCTCAAGGACAACCAGATATCCATTCAGAAACATATTCATGAGGAAGTACAGGCCACAGCTTGTCATAGCACTCCTGATCCCTTTCTTCAATCAGGTCACTGGGATCAATGTGATGAACTTCTATGCACCTGTCATGTTCAGGACACTCGGTTTCAAGGAGAGCGCATCCCTCCTGTCCTCAGTGGTCACACGTCTCTGCGCAACATTTGCCAACATCATAGCAATGATAGTAGTCGACAAGTTTGGGCGCAGAAAGCTCTTCCTCGTAGGCGGTATCCAGATGATCTTGTCACAGATTGCTGTTGGTGCAATTCTAGCTGCAAAGTTCAAGGACCATGGAGACATGGACAAAGATATCTAGTGTTAATCACAATGTGTGTGTTTGTTGCAGGCTTTGCATGGTCATGGGGACCTCTTACATTCTTGGTCCCTACTGAGATTTGTCCACTGGAGATCAGATCAGCAGGGCAGAGTATTGTCGTTGCTGTGATCTTCTTGATGACATTTGTGATTGGCCAGACATTCCTTAAAATCTTGTGTCTCATCAAGTCCGGGACGTTCTTCCTCTTTGCCGGGTGGATTTGCTTGATGACGCTGTTTGTTTATTTGTTCTTGCCAGAGACAAAGAAGCTGCCCATGGAGCAGATGGAGCAGGTCTGGGGAAGGCATTGGTTCTGGAAGAAGATTGTAGGGGAGGAATTGGAGAAGAAAGAAGCAAGGACAATAGCTTTGCCGACCTCTTAGTGCTCTCTGAATTGGAATGTATTTGATCAAACCTGCAAAGAAAACATAGTATAGGATTTTAATTAGCTGATATAAGTGTGTAATCGTATCTTACTGGACTACTTGACTAGTATGTTGCTGTTGTCAGTTCCTATAACTGGTCATTTCAAATGGTAAGAACTATAAATATAACATGGATGTTGCAACGGGTGTGCCATTTCTTCCGGGTTCCAGCTGAAATGAAGAAAAAAATTCTCAGTTATATTCTGCAGACTGCGGAGCACGCTTTTAGATTTCAAGGCATTTCTACATTTCAAGGCACTAGCTATTTAGCTAATATGCACAAGCAGCTATTTTCTGACATTATTGATCAACACGTAGACAAACATATTACTGATAAAGTGACTTCATTTCAGAGATACAAGTCAATCGTATTTCACAGGTACCAGATAATATGCATAATAATTGCGTAACATCCCAATTTTTCTGTAGTTTAAAAATCTTTTTGAGTAGTTTTGTTCTGGAGGAAAATTCACGAAAGTTTTATTTGAATCTTAATAAAGCTTAATATGGACTTTCAAAAGCAAAACAATTTAATATGATTAATTCCAACATCAACTATTGTCAAAATTATTTTATTTGGGTTCTATGTGTTGGATATATTTTCTAGAATTTTTCAGAGTGCATTGCTATTTTCTATTTGCTATTTGGATTTTCAGTATTTTCTTTAATGAAAAACCTATTAAAAATCTTAGAAAGCCAATGGGCTCAAACTCCCTTTCTTTTGGCCCATTTTCTTTCTTTCAGCTCGGTCGCTTCTTTCCTTTTCCCACCTAGCCGAAGCCCAGCCAGCCCGCTTCGCCTCTTTTCCTGCTTGCCACGCCAGTCCAACCCGAGGTTGCCTTTCTCCTCTGCTTCTCGCTATCCCGTGGGCCATCTTCGCCAGCGCTGCATCAAGTCCTTCTTCTCCACGCTGCTCTATGGTGTTTGAATCCAGCACGACAAAGCCGACGGCTTCAACATGGACTCTCCCTCCCCGGTGCTATATAAGAGCCCCACCCGTTTCAATTTGTTCGCCTCTCCATCATCTTCCAAAACCCGAAGGCGATGTCCCCGTTCTCGTCTTTGTTGCGCTGCAATCCACCGAAGAACAGAGCGACCATCGAAGCCTTCGCCGCCGGAATTTGTCGCCGTCGAGCATCTCCACCTGTGATTCCACCGCCGTTGGGATCGCATCGTCTCGTTATTCCCCGTGACGCAGTTTTCATCGCCCGAGGATCCCTCCTCCGATGTTTTTGTTTTGTCCAAAAAAACCGTTGGCGTCATCTTCATCAATCTACTATTTTCAGTGAGTTTTTGTTGCACCTATCTACGTCATCATGTGCCAAACCTTATTCTCATTCAATCTCCGCTTTTGATTTGACCTCTGAGCCGCCGAAGTGCCACCACCGAGCTTCTATCTCGTCTCCGGTCATCTTCGAATTGCTGCTGGTGTGGTCAACCTCCAGATCTCATGAGCTTTCCCCTACGTTCTTTGCCTCGCCACCGATCCGGTGCTCATCTCATCCTCCTTCTGACGCCATCCAATTGTCGAGTTCACCGTGAGCCGAAGCTTCCTGCCGCCATTGCCGCTGCCTAGAGCTTCGCCGTGTTCCCAGGATTCCGTTTTGCTAGTTTCCCGGAGCAGCCTCACCGTCATTCGCCGTCGCCGACGAGCTCAAGCCGCCGGCATGCTTCTCTCTCTCTCTCTCTCGTTTGCTCTCTGTGCTGACGTGGAACTCCACTTCATCTACTTGTCAGCAACAACGCCATCTTTTCTGTGATGTGTCGTCCTCGTCAGTGCCGTGTCAGTCGCCATGTGGTACACCAAACCCAACCCAAGCCAATAGTCCATGAGCCCAGTCCATCTTGCACCATCCAAATGGCAAGTGGGTCCCACTTGTGAAATTCATTTTCTTTCTCTTTTTCTTTTCAGCCAAAAATCCATTGATGATGTTAGCATGATGCAATAATTATTTTTTCCTTTAGAAAAATAATTCAGTAAATCCATAAAATCTGATTTTCATGATTTTATGAGATTTCAATCTTCCAAAGCTCATATCTTTTGCATTCGAACTTCGATTGAGTCCATCTAAATTTGAGATCTATTTATCTGATATTTTTATTTAATTTTTGGAGTTGATTTTATCTCAGTTTTATATTTATTTATTTTATTTGCTTTGTTTGCGAGTAGACGTTGCTACTTCGGGAAGTTTTGAGCAAAGATGAGTACATCAAGATCAAGACCAGTACCAGGATCTATTTCAAGGCAAGCCGTAGTCCTTTGATCATATTGAACCTAAGATTTCAAAAGTATATTATTTTATACAAATACATGCTATCTATATATCAACTGTTTTAGGATTAGCTATCACCTGTTGTCATTATGTCTTCTTTGATTATTCGAATGCCATGAATCATTTGTCACCCTAGCATGAATAATTTTAGTTGGACATATTTGTATCACCAACATGGGTATCGTATTAATGCTTAGTCAAACTTAGTTACGATGGGTTCATTATCACACGTGTTATAATGATTAATTTTGACTTAATGATATATGGAATTGTGGTGGTTAGCCACTGTTGTTAAAATTTGAGTACCATGACGGGGATATCATTGGCTAAACAAAATAGTTTTTGCTCAGGCAAGTGGATGGTGGATTGAGGGTGTGGTTAGCACGTTGTGGGTTGTGGTAAGATCACCTGAGTAACTTGTGAAGGATTTAATCTTGTGCGCCATTGAACTGGGCCTTAACCGTACAACCACATGTCATGTATGGGCGAGACCTAGCTAATTAATTAGCAATGTATTAATTTCGATTCTGTCTTGGAAGTGTGAGTTACGGGAACGTACTCACAATGGCGCAAGGGGGCTCTATCTGGTCGGTTAGACATTCATTGTTGAAACCTTAGCGGACAGAACTGGATTAAGAAGGAGCTTTGTAAAGGCCTTGTCACGTGCTCTAGACTGCTTACCTTAGGTAGTGAGCAGTGGTATCGACGGATGCCAAACAAACTAGAGAAGTCGTGTCTTGTGGCTCAAGTTGTACAACCTCTTCGGAGTGTAAAACTATTCGAATAGCCGTGTCCGGTTATGGACATGCTCGGGATTTCACATGAGAGATAGAGTTTCTTCAAAAATGTGTCGGAGTGTGAATGAAAATTCACTTGATGAATATAATGTTCGTTTGGTGAATGGGTAATTCACTTGGTGGTTTGTGTCAATTGGTGAATTGAGGGTTCACTTATCATTGGTTTGGTTTGGTTGGGAAGTGAGTGAGAAGTTTACTGGTTGTTTCATAGAAATTGTGAGAGACCATGTGAGAGGTCCTCCACTCTGAGTGATGAGTATTTGACATCGTGTTGAATAGGTTGAGAGTTGAGTGTTTAGGTTTGGACTGTTTCGTGTCTTTCAATCGGAAATCGGAACTACCGTTGTATAGAGCGGAAGTTCCGATAATCTAACTACTGGCGTTGGAAATAGGAACTTCCGATTTACCGTGGTTTTGAGTTCTATTGAAGGAAATCGAACTTCCGCACAAGGGGTAGCGAGTGTCCGATATCTTGACATTGAGTGTTCCTCTGAGATGGTAATCGGATTTGAAAATCTGGAAAGGCGGATGTTCCGAAGATCGGAAGTTCCGCAGTGTTGAGCGCGGAACTTCCGATAATCCTGACAAGTGCGGACGTTCCGGAAATCGGAACTTCCGCAAGGTAAAGTGCGGAACTTCCGATTGTGTCCAGAACTGTGCAGAGAAGGATATTTTATGATTTTGATTCTGTATGAGTTTGAGTCTTATACAAATGTTGATGCTATGATATTGTGCAATGCTATGTGATGTGTTTTTGCTTGTGATGACTGCAGGGTATCGAGATGGAGTCGTGGCGAGACACGTGGACCGGACTAGGCGCAGGAGGCGTTGAGGTCAGAACGGTCGGGATGTGTCGAAGACGGCGTGAATCTTGAAGCGGTTGCGAGTCGTGCACAAGAAGGAAGACGGAGGCTTCCAGAAGGTGCGCAAGGGGCGAAACGGGGATTTCGCAAAGCGGCACAAGTGGAGGCGGTTCCGTTCGGGTGTAGCGGGCTTAATGGGTTGGAGGCCCATTAAGCAAAGGCTATAAATAGAGCTCAACCCCTGTTGTTAGGGTTAGACTTTGAGAGAGAAAATTAGGGTTAGCTCTAGCAAAAGGTTTTGTTTTGCTTTTTGAGTTTTTGTTGGTTTGGAGAGAATGAACTGAAAATCCTTGTAATCATTCCTCTGTGTTTCCTCTGTAATCTCTTGGCTTCTATCAATGAAACTCTGAGTTTTTGATTACTTGTCTATGCCTCTCTTTATTCCCTTCCTGTTGAATATTTAGGGTTTTTATGTATCTTTTGATTCGTCCTATGAAATAGCATGGAACTTGATATCTAGATTCGTTTTGATATTGCTAATGTATCCTCAAAGTTTCATGAACTAGGAATCAGAGAATCGTGTCTATTTCGGTTTTGGTTCTTCTTGCCCCTTCTTCAAGAAATCCGTTTTTGACTTGATTATTGAATCTTTGTTTGTGATTCTTCTCCATAAGGTCAAGATGGTGTTTATGATGATGTCCTGTGAAACTTGACCTGAGAAGAGCATTCAAGATTTAGTCTTTTGGATTTTTAGGAAAACCCGAAAGCCTTGTTCTTGGTCAGGACAATCGGAACTTCCGATTGTCCACGGCGAACTACATGAGCGGAACTTCCGCATGATCCGGAACTAATGGAGTGCGGAACTACTGCGGGTAGAATCGGACCTTCCGATTTACGATGCGATCGATCAAGTTTGTTTTCATTCTCTGATTTTGCTTCACTCTTCTTAAGAGATCCAGAGGGCTTTGTAGATTTGATTTAAATACAGTAAAGGGGAGTTCTTAATTTTTATTGCACCATTTACCCCCCCTCTGTTGCCATTTCGATCCTTCAATTGGTATCAGAGCCGGTTAGCTCTTCTTTATAGATCTTAACCGGTCGATTGAGCCATGGCAACAGCGGACAAGTATTCCACCAAGCCTCCAGTCTTTGATGGCATGGATTACCCTTCGGAAGAGCGAATGGAGACATACATCCGGCTCGGGGTATGCCATCTGGAGAAAGGTGAAGGTGAGATTTGCAGTTCCTGCCGATGAAAACATCAATGCGGGAAACATGCCTGATGTTGAGGCCAATGCTAAGGCTAGGAACATCATCATTCAGGGTTTGAGTAGAAGTGAGTTTGATCGTATTTCTCATTTAACTTCGCTACGACATCCGGTGACCCTCGATGCATACCATGAGGCACCAACCAGATTAAGACGGTTCGACAAGACCGCCAAGCGTGAATCTGATGAAATTTGAGATGCTTGCCGGTGAATCTCTTGACGAGTGCTTTTGGCGTTTTCACAAGATTTTGAGCAACCTCCGCGGTCGGTCTTACATACCCGACTCGGATAACGCCGACAGATGCTTTTTCGACTTGATCTTCGTGTTCGGGAGATGAAAGTGACTACCATCAAAGATAGCACGGACCTCTCGACCACGACTCTTGATGCGCTTTACTCGCCTCAAGACTCACGAGATTGACATTGTCTCTCGAAGGTCGAAGTCACGATCGATGGCTTTAGTCACCGATCCCACCTCTGGATCTTCTTCTCGAGTCGATCGCGGGTTCTCCCTAGCTGCTCTCGTGACATAGCGATGATCGGTTAGAGCGACTTGAGGATGAACGACTAGCCCTCCTAGCTCGGAAGTTTTCCCATGCTTACAAGAGGAGGAGGGATGAAAAAGAGGAGGTCCTGTGATTTGTTTGAGTGTGGTGGCCCCAACCACATCCGAGCAAACTATCCCAAGCTTGGGAAGGGCAAAGGTGACTATGGCGGTCCGAGCAAGAACGACTACATCGACAAGAACCGCAACACGAAGCCCTCAAAGACTGACCAAGGCAAGAAGAAGTTCCGCAACTTTGGGAAGGCAAAGAAGGCATTCCATCGCGTCCTCACCGCCTCGATTTAACCGGACACCAACGAGGTGGAGGGGTGGAGCGACGATGATGGGAAGGGCGATCATGATCCCAAGGACGACGGCAACTTCTCGGCATGTGCTTCATGGCCCTCGGGCGAATCGAGCGACAATGAGCAGTACTCAGACTCGATGAGGTTAGTCCCACTTATGACCAAATTTTAATGATGCTTTTCTTAAGCTAGGTAGATTTCATGCTAAGTCTAGGACTAAGTGTCTTTGAGTTGGAGAAGGAAGTAGCTAGACTATCACGGAGCTTTCTTTGCATCCGCTCCCTCCGTGATGATTGTGACACATCTTTGTGCTTTGCTTGATGACATGGAAAAACTAAGGACCTTGCATGATAGTGTGTCCTCCGAACTTGACATGATTAAAGTAGAGAACATTAGCCTTCTTGCTGAATTAGAGATGAGTAGAGTAGCACCTCCTTCATCTACTACTATTGAGGCTCTTGCTTGCACCTCATGTGAGGTTAAGGACAATTCTTTTAGAGGTCTTTATACCATGTTGCTCGATCTGCTGAGACTTGTGAAAATTGTAATAAACTCAAGATGAACCTAAAGCAGGCGGATCACAAACTTGTGAATTTCAAGTCGCGCTACTAGAGCCTATTGTTTCTTGCTTAAATCTGTCCTAAGTTAGCTGCTTTGAACTAGAATCAGATTCTAAGCGGTTCAAGAAATGATTGATCACAATAACAAAGCTGCTCAAGATGCTTCTAAGGACCTTGTTAGCTCACCTTGCAATCAATGTAATAAACTAAAATGTGATTTGGTTGCCTTGGATGAAAAATGTATGAAGCTAACTAAGGACTTTCTAGAAACACAATCTTACCTTGTATTGTGTGTCTTTGGGAAGAAGTCTAAGGGTTTGGTAGAGGCGCTTAGCAACGTGAACCAATCACTAGCAATAGGATTGTCCCCCAAAAGTCGGTTTGTGTATGCTCAAGCCAATCTTTCCTATCTTTGTTGGTTCTTCTTCCTCTACTCCTTATCTTCTTTTGTTCCTCCTTCCCCTGCTCTTCTTGCACCTCTCTTTTTGAGAGTGTCGTATCTTATGAACACTCTTGAGAAATTTGTAGGAGGCAAGAAGAAGCTAAATCTCATTCTAGACAAATCCAAGATTTGTAAATTTAATCAAGGTCTAGGATATGATTTTCATGAGGATATAAGGAAGCATCCACATGTCGTGCTCGTAACCATAGCACCGGTGTGATCAAAACTAAGCCGGGATCGAGAAAGTCAATTTCAAATCGTGGGTTTTGTTCAAAGGATTTCGGCGACAAGGTGATTCCACTGCGGCTTCGCCCTCGGAAGGCGAGTATCATTGCACCTTCATCGTAAAGATGGACATTTAGTTGATCATTGCTTGGTAGCGCCAAGATCGCGCGTAGAGACCGTGTTGAGTCTCTTAGGTACATTCGAGTCAGCCCGGATCTTGAGTGCACCTAAGACCAACACGAGTCTAGGTTTGTTCCATCGATGATTTTGGGCGGCATCGAGGACTTGGTTTTTCCGAGTTTTCGATTTTCGTCCTCATGCTCCCTTTGGTCGTAACCTCCGCCGTCACGAGGGTAGATCTCGTTTTCCTTTCGAGATAGCTACCGCGGCGAGATCGGCGTGTTCTCGAATTTCGACTCGCTCTCCCATAGCGATCGGATCCAAAGAATAGTTGAGATCTTTGACTTGTTGAGTGACAGAGGCGTAGGGTAGATAGAGTCGGTCTTGCTTGACTACTTCATCATTCGACGTGTTACTCGGATTGGGTGCCTAAATCACTTTGTTGATTCACCCGATCTCGAGACTTTACTCTCTGTTTGACTCGGAGTCGCGGTTGGAAGACAAAGGTTTGGATTGTAGACTCGGGTGTTCTCGTCATATGATGGGAGATTCTCGTTGGTTTTCTTCCTTGCCCGTGCTCGAGGTGATGAGGCGATCACCTTCGAGATGCTTCTTTTAGGCGCGTCATCGCTAAAGGTGCAGTGAGCATTAATGATTCGTTTATTTTAAAAGATGTTGCCTTAGTAAGTAAGTCTGCGGTATAATCGCTTTCGATCTCTCGACTTACCGATGACGGTTTGAGGTGAGCTTTAAGAAAAACAATTGCAAAATTCTTGATTCTTGGGTAGCCTAGTTTGCGGATTTCTCGATATGGGAGGATCTTTCGTGCTGATTTTTACGAGTCTTACGGTGATCCTCTCCGGTGTTTAATTGCTTCGAATCCGTGATTTGACTTTACGGCATAGGAGACTAGGTCATATAGGTTTTGATCATTTGACACGAGTCGTGACCACGATCTCATTCGTGGGTTGCCAAAACTCAAGATGGTCAAGGATCTAGTTTGCTCTCCATCACGCAAGCGCGGCAAGATGGTTCTTTGCTCCTCACTCTCCATCCACAAAGACAATGATGATGCACGGGACAATCGCTCCATATGGATCTGATTGGTCGGCTCGAATCTTGATCGGCGGGAGGAAGTGGTATATTCTTGTTGTGGTCGATGACTTCTCGAGGTACTCTTGGGTGTTTTCTTAGCCTCGAAGGATGAGGCGTTTACTCTTTTCGCGGTCTTTTAGTAGGCTTTCTGTTGAGCTCCTGGGTGCATTACGAGCAATTCGCGATGATAATGGCACCGAGTTCAAAATTCCTATTTTGAGAGTTTGTGGTGAGGCAGTGTAGAGCACCGTTCTCGTCTCCATCGTCCCCCAACAAAATGGCGTTGTGGAGAGGAAGAACCGTACCTTAGTCGAGATGGCGGGGCGATGCTTGATGAGTACTCTACACCTAGGAAGTTTTGGTGAGGCAATTGCTCTTGCTTATCATGTTTCTATGAGTTTTCTTGGGCACTCTTGCATCGCACTTCTTATGAGTTGAGATATGGGCGAAAACCAGTCTCGCATTTTTGTGTGTTTGGATGCAAGTGTTTTATTACAAGTGCAGGAACCTAGATAAGTTCGAGTCACGATCTTGTGATGGGATCTTTACGGGTTACTCGACTTCTTCTCGTGCCTATAGAGTCTGGAACTGCGAGTCTAGTAAAATGGTAGAAACCTGTGAAGTGACCTTCGATGAGGCTAGTCCGGGGACTAGGCCTGATATCTCAGGTTCTTTAGAGCAGTCTGAGTCCATCTTTGTGGACGAAGAGGAAGAAGGAGATGAAGGTTGTCTACCTGATCAAGTTCTTCCTCATCCTCTTGAGTGCCTTCTTCCACTTGCACCTCGAGGAGATCGACCCTTACCTTCGCATCTTGAAGCTAGTGGCTCTGTTCCTATCTCATCGCTAATGAGGTAGAGGCCACTTCTTCATCTCACCTGGACCTCCAAGACACATTCAAAGGACCATCCTTGAGCGGATAATTGGAGACCTCTTGAGCGTGTCACACGTTCCAAAGGTGGCTTGTCTCTCTTCATCTCCATTCTGCCTTCGTCGCCTCTTTTGAGCCCAAAGACGTTTGTCATGCTCTATCTGACGAGTCTTGGACAAACGCTATGCATGAGGAGTTGGAAAACTTTGAAAGAAACAAGGTCTGGTCCCTTGTTGAGCCCCCTCAAGGTCACAATATCATTGGGACCAAATGGGTGTTCAAGAACAAGCAAAGTGAAGATGGGTTAGTCATTCGAAACAAGGCTAGGTGGTAGCTCGAGGGTACTCTCAAGTTGAGGTCTAGATTTGAAGAGACCTTTGCCCTGTAGCTAGACTTGAAGCCATTAGAATCTCGCTTGCCTTTGCGACTTCTAAGGGTTTCAAGCTTTACAGATGGATGTCAAGAGTGCCTTCCTCAATGGCCTTATTGAGGAAGAAGTCTATGTCGAGACTGACCTCCTGGTTTCGAGAACCCCAAATACCTAACCATGTCTCGAGGCTTTCCAAAGCGTTGTATGGACTCAAGCGAGCTCCCGAGCTTGGTATGAAAGGCTTAAGTCCTATCTGTTTGAGCCATGGTTTTGAGATGGGTAAAATTGACAAGACCTTGTTCATCGCCGTCTTGGCACCGATCTTACGCTCGTCGGATCTATGTGGATGACATTATCTTTAGCGGCTCCTCGCATGCTCGTTTCCCGCTTTTAGATGTCATGAGCTCGGAGTTTGAAATGAGCATGATGGGCGAGTTGAGCTTCTTCCTTGGCTTCCAAATCAAGCAGACTCGGGAGGTACCTTTCTTCATCAAGGCAAATACACTCGAGACCTCTGAGCGTTCGACATGAATGATGGAAAGCGATATCAACTCCGATGGCATCTACAAATGCTCTGGATCGGATGAAGGCGGCGAACACATTGACCAAAAGGAGTTCAGAGCATGATTGGCTCTCTCTTGTACCTCACGGCCTCGAGACCGGACATACATTTTTCGTGTGTCTTTGTGCTCGGTTTGAGCTTCTCCTCGCGTATCTCATCGTCGGTGGTGAAAGCGCATCTTCGGTACCTTGAGCTACCATTGACTATAGCATCCGTACTCTTCCTCTTCTTGTCTATCTCTTAGAGCCTTCTCCGTCACGCAGACTTTCTTTGGTGTAGGATAGATAGGAAAAGCACCGGCACTTGCCAATTCATTGGCACTTCTCTTGTCTCTGGTCGTCAAGGAAGCAATCCGGTGTTGCGCGATCCGCTGCGAGCCGAGCATGCGTTCTTTGCGGCCGATTCTTTGTAGCCAAGTGCTTTGGATGGTCTCGACCTGCGAGATTTTGGGTTATCTATCATTGCGTTCCACTCTTTTGTGATAATACATCCGCAATTTGCATTGCCAAGAACCCGTGCAACATTCTCGGACCAAGCATATTGATATCGATATCACTTTCTTGAGACCATGTAGAGAAGGGAGACATTGTGCTCGGTTTGTGGAGAGTGAGCACGAGTTGGTGATATCTTCACTAAGCCGTTGGATAGCTCTAGGTTTTGACTCTGGGGAGAGCTTGGGGTGGTTTGTCCTTACGGATTTGTTGTGAAAGGAGCTATGTGCTACTCTGTATTATATTATATTTATACTATTACTCCTTTCTCGGTTGCATTTTTTTATATTTTGGGTGAAGTCCTTCGGCATAGGTTAGAGTGGTTCTCTTGCCAAATTGCTTTGATGCTATTTCTTATCTTGTGCTTCTAGGATCTTGCTTATTAGTCGTCTCTTCTTTCTCTAAGTAGAGCTTACTCACTTCTTATAGGTTCTAGCGGGTCGGGCCACCCTTGGGTAGACAGGGGCAGTGTTGCTCCTTAGTGTATGAGTTGATCGGTGATAGTCCTAGAATCATATGGGGTAGATAAGAACACATCTGAGCGATAGTTTTCTATATCTTTTCTATGCTCTAAAGGACTGCCTTTTCTGGTTCTCTTATCCGATTCTCGTTTTTATTCCTTTGGTTCAGGGGGAGTTCATCTTGGTAATCCCAGTTCTTAAATTTGTCATAACTCAACCTGAATTAAAAGATGCATCTCATTCTGAAGGGAATCTGGTTTTTCCTGCATTTCATCCTGCATTGCATTATAATCAAATGGAGCCTTGTTTATTATCCCTTATGATCTGTGGTCACTGTCTTACATCTTGCCATGATTTATGCTAAACTGCTAGATCTATCATGACTTTTTTATGTGTAGTTTAGTCTTTGCCATGCTAAGATTATTAAAAAAAATGCTAAACTTAATTTGAAACCTTGTCATGATAGCTCTCGAGGCTAGTCTGATTGAAGCTATCCTTTTATGATATTCGCCATGTCAAGTAGGCTGAGTTGAGTCCTGAATCTCTTTTGAACTTTTGAGTAAGCTATGTCAGTTTGTTAAGAAATTTGACTTATCTTTAAATCGCTGGTCTAAAAACTTCAAAAGAAAAATGATCCCTTTTGTGCGAAAAAACTGATCTCACCAAATCTTTCTCATGAGGCCGGTTTGCCATTGCACTAGGCATGAACTCGGGGGCCTTGGATGACCTAAGATCACCTCCTTAAGTCTGTTGCTTGGGTGGTCGCATAAGGCTTGGGATCTAGCACATGGCTAAGATTTGAAAAATTGGTTGAAGCTTAGGAGGCGATTGTGGATGGCACCTAGTCGAGCTTGCTTTACTAAGATAAAACCATAAAAGCTTCGAGAAAAAGAAAAATGTGCTAAAATTGCTTTTCATTAAAAGGACCAAGTTCTGGATAAAATGAGTCTTTCTTCAACTGGTAGCACTCTAAACTGTTCGATATGAGTCTTCTTGGTTCAACTTAGATTATTTGACATGGCTTGTATCATCCTTGGATATCTTTAGCTAGACTTCAATCTTGGTTTATTTGACTTGCTAAAGAATTGGATCATTAATCAGAATTATGGACTTTCTGACTTAGCTTTTCTATATATCAATTGTCATGATCTTGATAGCATTCTTCTGTGTTATGGCTTGGTGTAATTCTCTAATAATTATTTTGGATAATCTACATGGCTCCTAATGCTTAAAATGAACATCATATAGTCTTTTCCTCTCTTTTCTACATCTTGATGATTTTATTGCCAAAGGGGGAGAATTTTGGAGAGAAAAAGCCTTGAGTTTTGTGCGAAAATTGCTCTTTCATCCCATCCCAAGTCTTTCTCTTTCTGTCAACATGGTCTTGAGCTTAACTACTCTTGTTTAGACCTTGGTTGACTTTAAACTCAAACTCATCTTATGCTTTTTCGGTGTTTGTCAATATACTCATCAAGGGGGAGATTGAGAGACCATGTGAGAGGTCCTCCACTCTGAGTGATGAGTATTTGACATCGTGTTGAATAGGTTGAGAGTTGAGTGTTTAGGTTTGGACTGTTTCTGTGCTGAATCAGGGAAATCGGAACTACCGCTATGTATAGAGCGGAAGTTCCGATAATCGGAACTACCGGCGTTGGAAATAGGAACTTCCGATTTACCAGGGTTTTGAGTTCGGCTGAAGGAAATCGGAACTTCCGCACAAGGGTAGCGGAGTGTCAGATATCTGACATTGAGTGTTCCTCCGAGATGGTAATCGGTTTGAAAATCTGAAAGGCGGATGTTAGAAGATCGGAAGTTCCGCAGTTGTTGCGGAACTTCCGATAATCCCGACAAGTGCGGACGTTAGAAATCGGAACTTCCGCAAGGTAAAGTCGGAACTTCCGATTGTGTCGAGCTAATGCGAGAGAAGGATATTTTATGATTTTGATTACGTATGAGTTTGAGTCTTATACAAATGTTGATGCTATGATATTGTGCAATGCTATGTGATGTGTTTTGCTTGTGATGACCGCGGGTATCGAGATGGAGTCGTGGCGAGACACGTGGACGGACTAGGCGCGAGGGCGTTGAGGTCGAGCGGTCGGGATGTGTCGAAGGCGGCGTGAATCTTGAAGCGGTTGCGAGTCGTGCACAAGAAGGAAGACGGAGGCTTCGGAAGGTGCGCAAAGGGGCGGCAGGGATTTCGCAAGCGGCACAAGTGGAGGCGGTTCCGTTCGGTGTAGCGGGCTTAATGGGTTGGAGGCCCATTAAGCAAAGGCTATAAATAGAGCTCAACCCCTGTTGTTAGGGTTAGACTTTGAGAGAAAATTAGGGTTAGCTCTAGCAAAGGTTTTGTTTTGCTTTTGAGTTTTGTTGGTTTGGAGAGAATGAATGAAAATCCTTGTAATCATTCCTCTGTGTTTCCTCTGTAATCTCTTGGCTTCTATCAATGAAACTACGAGTTTTTGATTACTTGTCTATGCCTCTCTTTATTCCCTTCTGTTGAATATTTAGGGTTTTATGTATCTTTTGATTAGTCCTATGAAATAGCATGGAACTTGATATCTAGATTCGTTTTGATATTGCTAATGTATCCTCAAAGTTTCATGAACTAGGAATCGAGAATCGTGTCTATTTCGGTTTTGGTTCTTCTTGCCCCTTCTTCAAGAAATCCGTTTTGACTTGATTATTGAATCTTTGTTTGCGATTCTTCTCCATAAGGTCAAGATGGTGTTTATGATGATGTCTGTGAAACTTGACTGAGAAGAGCATTCAAGATTTAGTCTTTTGGATTTTAGGAAAAACCGAGCCTTTGTTCTTGGTCGGGACAATCGGAACTTCCGATTGTCCACGGCGGAATTCTCATGCAGCGGAACTTCCGCCGAGATCCGGAACTACGGAGTGCGGAACTACGCGGGTAGAATCGGACCTTCCGATTTCGATGAAACAGATCGAAGTTTGTTTTCATTCTCTGATTTTGCTTCACTCTTCTTAAGAGATCCAGAGGGCTTTGTAGATTTGATTTAAATACAGTAAAGGGGAGTTCTTAATTTTTATTGCACCATTCACCCCCCTCTGTTGCCATTTCGATCCTTCAAATTGTTTACTTATTTATTATTCTTTTCAAATACGCATTTCAATCTTGTCGACGATCAAATCGTCGATCTTATGAATGTATGAAGAAAAAGAGGAAAATGGCACGTATCTCCTGGAAAGTAGTAAGACTGCTCTTTATTGCTATGAACTAGCTATTACAATGGGTGTATGTAACCTAGACTGAAGACTAACTTGAGAATACAATGCTCTTCTGAGAGTGTTTCCCTATCTATCTTCACTGTTCCGACCTCCTTCACTTCGGTTCGCAGTCCTCCTTATATAGTTGAAGAAGCGTTGGCAGTTGTCTCTGGGAGAGACGTCTGTTGGAGAAGCAGCGCGTCTGGTCGGAGAGAGGCGTCAGTTGACAATGTGTCAACCGCTGTACGGTTATATGTCAGTGAGCCACTTAACCGCATTCATGTGTCTTAGAGTTACGTATCGTCGCGTGGTATGGAATATTCGGCACATGTTCCATTCTTCACATGGTAGAGGATATATCTGGTGCTAGATCCATATATCAGTTCAAGGCTTTGTGAGCATTTGACTGATCGGAGACAAGGTTGAGAACCTTCTTCGACCAGGTTAGATATTGTGTAACCTCTGGAATACTCACGACCAGTGAGGTCGTTATCCTTAGGGGTTACGACCACGAAGATGTCTGGTCCTTTATCTATTAAATAATAAGTAGAGGTTTTAATCCTCGTCAGCTAGCCCCCGAACTTTAAATGAATTGGTCGCATGGACGCTTACTCCCGATGCATCGTATCGGGCAGACCCCTCATTAAATGGCAGGGTATTCGAGGTGGTCTGTATTCATTTTTAAAGTTGAGAAATTGCCTTGGAAGTTGAAAAGAACTATTTGTCCGTTGGTTAAAAGTGATTTTTGTCCATTGAACTTTTCCCGAAGCGGTTACAGTGTTGCGGCTATAAGAAGCCCCTTAGCACTGGGTGTTAGGGTTTCTATGCTTTTTACTTTCCTCTTCATCTTCCAAGAAACCATCTCCGATCACCTTTGAATTCTTCCCCCAAAAGAAATCACCATGTCGGATCTTATCACCAACTGGTCGATCTCCGATCTGAGTGAGAAGAAACTTAAAGGTTTGGAAAAGGTTGGGCTACTACCCGACAGAAGTCTGATCTTATGGTTGGGCTACTACCCGACAGAAGTCTGATCTTATGGAGATCAGCATTTTGGGAACATTCTCCAAGTGGTGAAGATGGAGAAATTCTGGTATTTCTCGCATATATCGAATGCAGCTTCAGACTTCCAGTTCATTCATTTATTTCCCAAGTTTTGGAGTATTATAGAGTAGAACTGATCAATCTGGCCCCCAACGCCATAGCCAACCTCAGCATCTTCGTCTACCTCTGCGAAGCGTACCTGGGAATTCCAGCAACCCTGGATATCTTCCGGTATTACTACAGATTGGTAAATGCAAAGAAGACGACTGGTACACCTGGAGAGTGTACTTTGTGTCTCCATGACGGGAAGGCTGATGAGTACATTCCCATGTACTCCAAATCTTCGTGGTCGTCATGGAAGAAGAGTTGGTTTTACATGAAGATTACGCTGGGTGATGACCTTTATTACAGCGGTAAGAAGGCTATTGAGAACCCGCAATGGCGTTCCTCCTCGAAGAAAGAGGGGAGAATTAGGAGATGGGTTGAAGCCATCCATCTCCTGAGTGTGTCAAGGGTTTAACCTCTTAGCACGTGGTGAGGGACTTCTCCATGCGGAGAATCAGTCCTTTGAAGGCTAGAGCTCATTCGATGCTCTAGTATATTGGTCGTGATGATGCGACCAAGGACTCTAGGGAAGGTAAGTTCCAGTAAGAATCCGACCAACATACCTTTCTGGTTAAATGATTTTATAATCCTAAGATCTCACTTTTTATTACAGCCTTGTCTTCTGATGAGATCAGAAGCCGGATCAGAATGATCTGTGCTGGAGAGCCTAATGAGAAGACTGGTTTCCCTTTGATCTTAGCAGTTACTACTGCTGAAGAGAGGGCTAAAGACTTCGGGTAAGTATGATAATTGTTTTTCACCTTTACAATCTTTTCCGATCGGTGTTTACCTAAAAATCCTCTTTGATATGTAGTCGGTTGGTCTAAGAATTGATGAGGCCACGGAGACCTGTGAGCCAATTGACGAACCCGACCAACCTTACGATCACTAGTGATCGTGTAGAGATAGGTAATCGAAGAAAATACTTTTGCTTAGATGAAAAGATATGTTCATCACCCGACTAACTTTGTTTGTTGAATCAAGCGGTAGTCATTGAGTCCCATACAGTTGCTCAAGATTTGCCAAGGGCCGTTGAAGCAACTGCTTTGGTGACCGATGAACCTACACCTTCCGATCTAACGATCAGGGATTCTACTCTCGACCAGTTGGTTGAAAGTATTACATCTGATCGTTTTTTGAAGGATGTAGAGGGTACAACAACCCTACCAGTTCAACACTGGAAAAATTGGTTGAAAAGAAAAGAAAAGCTAGGGTTGTAGACTTTAAGCCAGCGCGCTTCAGAGTCAAGATAAAAAAGATAACCGAGTATGTTGTAAATGAAATTACATATGAACGCATACCTTTTATATTCTTGACGATCTTGAACTCTGAACTTCCTTTCCTTTGCGCAGACTTGTTGGAGTTCCAGTCGTTCCCGATCAGGTTATTCTAGCAAGTCAGGTGATCGAGGGCACCTCCGACCAGGGCTTTCCTCAGGCAAGAAATCCTGAGGAGTAAGTGGTTAGGGAAGCCCCCGAGCCTGCTTCAGTGTTGGAATCCGATTTGAATCCTGTGGTGATTGTCGCTCCGTCAGTGAGGTAGACATCTCTGCAGATCCACAGCAGATTCCAACTTCTGAAAGGAACTCCTCCCAGACTAACAAATTCCCTTTCTCTCCTCGATTTATCGAGGATAAGGAGCTTGATGATGCTTGGAGGAGAGTATCAAATCGCTTTGCAAAGGCGAATCCTGATAAGATTTTTGCCAATTATAATGATGTGGCAATTCAAGTAAGTGTCCTCAACCATTCTTATAGTTTTCCTTGAAGTTCACAAGAAACTTAAAGAAAAAAATGATATCCATGCAGCATATGGTTAAAAATTTTTTTGCTGCGATCGGAGGACTAACCGATCGAATTAAGAATCTAGAGCAAAAACACTCCGAACTAGAAAGTAAGAACTTTATTCTTAATTTGTCTTTTTCCAAGACTTTCATTTCTTCCTTTAACTATTCTCCCTTATCAAATTTGATAGATTTGGAGAAAATAAAAGAAGAAGCTTTGGCTGAAAAAGCCAGAAGAATAAAGCTTGAAGAGGAAATTCAAGCTAAAAACCGGTCGATTGAAAACTTGACGACCAGGCATGAAAAATACCTGAAATAAATCCAGGGAGAAGGCCGAAGGTAACTTAGTCGTAGACTTGACTTAGTATTTTCTTCTAATCCTTCTTGCTTAATGTTTGCTTTGTTTATACAGAACAAAATTAAGCATTAAGCAGAGCACAAAAAGCTTTGGACAAGAAAAAGGGGCAGCAGTTATGTTTAACCTTGATGAACAAATTATTGCACTCAACAAAATAATCTTTGATATGGGATCAGGATCAACGTTGCCTTAAGTGTTCCAATGGAAAAGGTAAATTACGCTGGCCATCTTTTGGAGGACCTTAAGGGCTTGCTCAAAACTACAAGAGATAATTACGCCCAGTCCGTAAAGGAATCTATTGCTAGTGGAGTTAGTCTTGCTTTGACAAAACTGAAGGCGTCCGACCCCTCTACCAATCTTCAGGCTATTGAAGAGGATTTTAACTGCTTGCGAGGAGGCGACCAAGTTTCTCAAGGAAGTTAAACCTCTTGGAGACAAGGTTGTAGAAGAAATGGAGGTCAGATCTCCATCCAACAGTGACTAATAGAGGGCAATCTCTAGTAGTAAAAAACCCTGCAAAAAGAGAGAGAGTATGCAAAAATATGTAAAAACTCACCTTTTTCTTATCAATGACAAAAGAATTTTTGTTTATCCGGTCGACTTATCATATATTACCTAGCCTCCGACTGTTTTATAGTAGAAGAACTTTACTATAAAAGTAGTAGGCCAAGAATATGAACTTAAGTCTCAACCATTGTTTGAAAGTATGTACTGATTGTTGAAAAAACTGATTGTGATAATACTAGAAAACCTTTTTGGTCGGAACCAATGTTAGGTTTCGACTAGTTGTAAATATGTTCTTCGTAATCAAAGTACTTACTAAGACAATATATGGTCGGAAGGAAAAAATAATCTTTCTTGACAAGAGGAAATTATATGCAAAGACATATATAATAAACGAGAAGTGGTTTTATTTCTATGCAGTGCTCAACGCTGGTCGGAATGAACTTGCTAAGAAATGAAGATATAGAATGTATTTCGCAATACGTGTTCATACTCTAGTCTGACTGGCAGCGATGATAATAAGAAAAGGACCGTCGCTAGGAAGCTCCTTCCAGTTCGCGAAACCACATGCGAAAAAGGAGAGACTTCGACTAGGAGGTTTTCCGTGTCCCGACCAGTAGCCAAACAAGAGTAGACCAGAATTTTGAAAATAAAAATATATAATCTCCATAGTCTTAAGTATATGAACTGCAGTCGACCAGAGCTAGGATCTGTCATATAAATAACATCACTTGCTTTTTGGATTGTTTTATTATTTATTAAACTGAATGGAAAAGAAACGAACACTAAACGAAAAACTTACGCAGTTGGTCAATATTCCAAGAATTAGACAAAACACTGCCGTCTGACATAGCTAATCGTACCGAACCTGGTCGGGTGACTTCGACCACAGTATAAGGACCTTCCCACTTGGGAGAAAGTTTGTTGCGATTAGCTAGGCTCTGAATTTTTCTAAGAACCAGATCACCTACAGCTAGGCTGCGAGGTTGCACCTTACGACTATGGTACCTTCGCATGGCTTGTTGATAGATTGTTGAACGCAGTAAGGCTTGGTTTCGTCGTTCCTCAAGGAAATTAACACCGTCGAGTCGTCATTCTTCCTGATCGTTTTCATCGAAACAATCAGTGCGAGCTGAACCAATTTTTAGTTCTAGAGGAAGCATGGCTTCGGCCCCATAGACTAAAAAGAATGGTGTTTCACCTGTCGCACGACTGTTCGTCGTACGAACAGCCCATAAAATAGAATGAAGTTTTTGAACCCAAGCTCCTAACCTTTGATACCAAGTTCATCGCAGAATTCCAGGAAATTGCCGCTGGAGAACTGGGTACCATTGTCCGTGATTATATGACTGGGTACACCAAATCGTGTAATCATGTTTTTTGTGAGGAACCTCTTAGCAGCCTCAGTTGTAGTTTTAACACATGTCTCGGCTTCGATCCATTTTGTAAACGTGTCAATCATGACGAAAAGGAATTCGAATCCCCCAGGTGCTCTTGGGAAAGGTCCCAGAATGTCTAGTCCTCAGGTTGCAAAAGGTCAAGAAAGAGGAATTGTTTGCAGAGCTTGTGCCGACTGATGTACTTATCGGCTATGAAACTGACATTGTACGCACTTCGTCACGAGCTCTTTTGCATCATGAAGGGCAGTTGGCCAATAGTATCCTTGCCTGAAGGCTTTATCGACCAGTGTTCTGTAGGAATGATGTGCTCCACAGACTCCTCCATGAATTTCGGATAGCAACTTAATGCCATCCGAGTGAGATATGCATATCATCAACACTCCATGAGATCCTCGTTTATACAAGGTACGTTCGATTAGAGTGTATGATTTAGCTTTTCGTGCTATACGATCAGTCTCTACATCATCTTCTGGAATTAGGTCATGCTGAAGATAACTGTAGATCGATGTCATCCAATCTCTACCATGATCGTCACCGATCTGTGGAGCATCTATGTGACCAGAATCAATTGGATTCACCTGATGTGAACCATTGATGTTCTCGGAAGACTTGATTACCGAGGGTGAATCGACTTGCTCAAGAAAAACTCCCGGCGGGACGGTTGACCTAGTGAAGGCTATCCGTGCCAATTGATCTGCTAGAAAGTTTTCCTTTCCAGGAATATGTTCGATCTGAAAATCGAAGAAGTGCTTTTCAAGTTTTCGTACTTCCGCCAGATAAGACGACATCTTTGTACTTGAGCACTGATACTCTTTCCCTACTTGATTCGCTACTAGTTGAGAATCGCCTTTGTAGGACCGTAAAGGCGATTATGGGGGTGAATAGGCGCTTTATCAAATTTCTCGGCTTAATCAAATTCAACACAAACTTTACTCCTTTAGCTATGAAAGCTAAGAAGATCAGTAAGCGCACAGAGGAAGCCTTGTGCTGAATTCGATAACTCCCTCAACCACAATACACAAATGTGGAGAATTGATCTCACCGTGCAGTGCAGGTATTGGCGGTCGACCCGGCTACCAAAGGCGGTCCGACCGATTTAATCGGTTCGACCGGCCTTTAACGGCGGATCGAAGCGGGCGGTCGGCCGCCGTTGATCATCGGTCGAGACCGATTCGGTCGATCTTGAAAAATAATGCCCAAAATCAAAACAAAATTTGGTCCAACTTTTGATTCAACCAATGAAACTTGACCAAATTTGGAGCACGCCTCCCTAAGGATATTGGAGACCTATTTCTAGCGACGATCGTTCAGATCCACTTCGTAGGAACGATCTCTTAAGGTTTAACCAAAGAAGTGCACAAACCCTAGAAATATAAAAACTTGATTCAAGACTTGCTTGTGGGGTTGATGATCTTGATGACTCTAGGAGTATTCCCACACATCAAAGCAAGATAAAATAGATCAAGAGACCAAGCTTAAACACTTGAATCAAGGAAGCACCAAACTCATCAAAAAGATAGAAGAACACAAAGGAGACAATCGATCTCTTAAGCAAGCATCACAAGATTGATTGATTGATTCCACAAGATGCTTACAAAGCCACTCCCTCAAGGAGGACAAGAGCTCACACAAGGAGCACACACACAACCTTCCTCTCCTCTCCTCTTTTCTCCAAACCCTAACCCTAGAAAAGGACTTGGAGAGACAAAATGAATGCTTACAGTGCTTGGGGGGGGGTTTCCTCTCCCCCCTTTCTATTTATAGGAGAGGCCTAGGGTTTCCACTAATGGGCTCCCATGAAGGCCCACACACACATAGGACCCACTCACACAACTGTTGAAGCAATTGCCTGCTTCACCACGTGTAGGTTGATCAACGGCTCTCATCACGTCGCCAAGTCTCTCCTGTCCGAATCCCATTGGAACCTCATAGAGACTTGCACCGACTTCCGCACCGCCTGATCCAACCAGCTACACCGAACTACCCGTTCGATCCATCTTGCCCATTCTGCACCATGCTTGAGTCACACGACCTCACCCGGCATCCATGATCGTTCTGGACCTCAGCTCTCCAAGCGTAGTCCCGATCCACCTCACCGTTGACGTCGTTGACCTGCAAGCCACCTGCACAGCAATAGACAAACAAATCATCCCCGGGAATAAGTTCTTCACAACTTGACCCACGTTAGTTCCACAATGCAATATGCAACAATAAAGCATTGACATCCATACAATAACCACAATCAAAACACATCAATGCCAAGAAGGCTCACCTTCAAGTGATCGGCGGTCTCACCGCCCCACACGGCCGATCCGACCGATTTCAGGCCGGTCGGACCGATTCCATAACGGAGGTCGGACCGCCCGAAAAGACTTAGCCAAAATTCCATCTCGAAAATCCGAAACCTTCTGGAATTTTCAAATGAATAGAACTTTTGACTGGGAGCTCCAAAAATTATATGACCACATCCAGGAGACTCCCCTCACTTGCCTACACAACCTATTTTTGGCCTAGCCCCAAATTCCATCAACACACTTTGGCGGTCGGACTGGCAAGCATTGCCGGTCAAACCTTTCCACTGGCCGGTCGGACCGGTGACCTGGCCGGTCTGACCGCCAGTGACCTGACAGCACTGGAGCAAACCCGAAAACGCGAGATTTTACAGACCAACAAAGCCATTGCCAATTGACTCATCATTCTAAGATCGTGCACATATCCTCGCGATATCCACAGCCTTTCACTAGCAATTTACGAATCCCGAGCGAATGAGCTGCTCGAAGTCCTGCCAGCAAACCTTCATATTCCGCTACATTGTTAGTAGCGGGAAAGTTAAACTGAATGGCGTACTTAATGTGTTCGCCAGTAGGGGATATCAAGACGACTCTAGCCCCCGATCCTTTAAGCATTAATGAACTATCAAAGTACATTGTCCACTCGTCGTGGTGCTCGTACTCGAGTTCCTGCTTAGGTTCTGGGTTTGTCCATTCGGCAATGAATTCTGCTATTGACTTAGACTTTATAGTTGTTCGTGAGATAAAATGGAGATCGAACGTCCCAAGTTCAACTGCCCATTTTGCTATTCATCCTGATGATTCCCTGTTTCCAAGGACTTGACCTAGGGGATATCCTGTAGGTACGACCACTTTGTGTGCCTGAAAGTAATGCCTTAGTTTCCTTGAAGCCATAAGGAGACCATAGAGCAACTTTTGTACCTGTGGATATCTTTCATTTGGTCCATGTAAGACTTTGCTTACGTAATATACTGGTCATTGAACGTTTTCACGTTCTACGACCAATACACCGCTGACAGCCTGTGGCGTTGCAGCCACGTAAATCAACAGTGTTTCTTCCGGTCTTGGAAAGACTAAGACCGGGGTGCTTCCAAGGTACTATTTGAGTTTTACAAAGGCTTCGTTGGCTTCTTTCGTCCACTCAAAACTCATATGCTTCCGAAGAAGTTTAAAGAAAAGTAATCCATTCTCACCTACACGGCTATGAAACGACTTAGCGCTACCATACAATCAGTTAGCTTTTGGACCTCTTTCTTTGTTGTCGGGGGCGCATCTGATTGATGGCCGCTATCTTAGCCGGATTTGCTTCGATACCTCTAGCCGAAACTAGGAAACTAAGAAGCTTTCCAGCGGAAACCCCGAACACACATTTCTCCGGATTCAACTTGAGGTTATGTCTTCTCAAGTTGTTGAAAGTTTCTTGTAGGTCAAGAATATGATTGCCAGCGTTGATGCTTTTCACAACCAAGTCATCTACATAGGCTTCTAGATTTCGACCTACTTGCGGGTTGAAAGTTTTCTGCATTAACCTTTGAAAAGTTGAGCCAGCATTTTTGAGACCAAAAGGCATCTTAACATAACAGTAAGTGCCATATGGAGTGATGAAGGAAGTTTTCTCCTCATCTTTTTTACTCATGTTTATCTGGTGGTACCCTGAATATGCATCTAAAAAACTCAGCAACTCGCACCCGGAGGTTGAGTCTACAAGCTGATCAATGCGAGGAAGGGGAAAATCATCCTTCGGACAAGCTTTATTAAGATCTGTGAAGTCTATACACATTCGCCATTTCCCATTATTCTTTTTAACCATTACAGGATTGGCAAGCCACTGAGGGTGATGGACTTCACGAATAAATCTAGCTTTGAGGAGCTTGTCAATCTCCGACTGGATTGGTTCCTTCCGGTCAGGTGCAAAACGCCTTAGCTTTTGCTTGACCGGTTTTTTGTTAGGCTGGAGAGCCAGCCTGTGCTCGATCACTTCCCTGGTGACTCCGGACATGTCGGACGCCTACCAGGAGAAAACGTCCTGGTTTGCTCAGAGGAAAGAGACGAGCGACTCTTCCTATTTAGGGTTGAGCCCTTCTCCGATCAGTAACTTCGGAATGGACCTGTCGGTATCTCCCAACCTGGCGTCTCTCGGAGAAGCGCCTTTATCGAGTAGCACCTCTTTTGTCTGATCGGAGGGTTTGGGTGTCAATTTTGGTCTGGAGTGCTTGACCTGCATTGTAGAAGAGTCAGTATTTCTGGTCAAAAGCTCATCGACCAGTTCTAAAGATCTCCGATCGCAGACATAAGCCATCTTTTGATCTCCCCGAACCATGATGACACCCTTTGGTCCTGGCATCTTCAAACTCTGATAACCATAATGCGTGGCTATCAGGAATTTTGCTAGAGCCGGACGGCCAAGGACCCCGCTATAAGCGGTCTCAAAATCAACCACGTCAAACGAAATCTTTTCTGTTCGGAAGTTATCAGGACTTCCGAACGTAACCGATAAGGACAACTGTCCTATCGGTTTGGCGGTAGAGTCAGGAACTATGCTATGGAAGACATATTTTACTAGCTTTACCTTTGATTTAGGAACCTGCATTTCTTCCAAAGCTCCCGAGAATAGAATATTTAAAGAGCTATCTCCATCTATCAAGACTCTATTGACTTTACAGTTATTAATGGTAGGCTCAACTATAATAGGGAACCTACCTGGTCGAGTTGACGAGACGGAGCAGTCTTCTTTGCCGAAGGAGATTACGATGTCCGACCACCTCGAAGGCTTGATGTTGATCGGAGACTCTGCTAGGTTGACCTCCCGATCCACGGCTTTCATATGACGTCACGAGTCGTACAATGAAGATTCTCCAAAGATCATGTCGACTGTGTGCTGAGATTCTTGGTACTCCATCTCCTCGTCGCCATCTTTATCCTTTTTGGAGCTTGCTTCCCCTAACTCTTGTATTGAGGGAAGGAGGCCTTTACTTGCATAATAATCTTCCAACTTCTTTTGCCAGACACGGTAGGTGCGCAAATCGTGCTCTGCCTGTTGGTGAAGCGGGCACCACTTCTTATTCTTTTTATACCCGTCGATCGGAATTTTTGCCTTTCCTCAACCGGTATAGTCCCTCTTACCTTTGGTAAGCTTTTCTGGGACCGCTAAGACCTCCTTACCATCCATCTTGCGATGCTTCTTCTTCTTGAGAACTTTACCTCTTACCTTATGCTTCTTTTCTGGCTTTTCTAAGCCAGATTGAGGAGTTTTGTCTTTTCGATCTATAGCTTCGCTCCATTCGACCACTTCACTAGCGGCTGCATATTTATCCGCCATATCGAATAGTTCGGCGGTTGTTCGTGGGGGATTCATAGCTATATCTTTCGTAAACCTCCGGTTCCTCAATCCTGCCTTGAATGCCTGAATTACAGAACATTCTGCAATCTCGGGTATGGAGTTACGAACCTGGCTAAACCTCTTGATGTACTGGCGAAGAGTTTCTTTTGGGTTCTGCCGGATCCGATGTAGATCATCTTCCTTCCCAGGGTGGTCGTACGTACCCTGGAAATTCGCGATTAAGAGATCGCAAAGTTGTTCCCAAGTGTAGATTGATCCGACCGGCTGGTTAAGCTACCATGACCGGGCAGATCCTTCTAACACCGTAGGTAGGTAATTGGCCATCACGTTTTCATCACCACCGGCCGCTCTGATGGCGGTGGTATAAATCTGGAGAAATTCTAACGGGTTCTAAGACCCATTGAACTTGTCCGTGTTGGCCGGTCGAAACCGGTTAGGCCAACGCACAGCCTGGAGCCCTGCAGAGAAAGCTTGACAACCTGTGACTGATTCATGGCGCCTTCTTTGATAAGGTGCCGGATTGTGATCGGTCGGAGACCGGTTCCTTTTATTAGAGAACTGGGGTTCCGGTGTTCCGACCTGATCGCGAGCATTATGACGCCCTCGATCACCTGCCTGGTTCAACAATGTCGAAGATCGTTAGGACCAAGAGAATAACCCTCTCGACGAGAAGAAGGTGTATTTGTTCGGAACAATATCCTTCCCTCATGACTCATTGGTCGGAATCGTCGAGGAGGCTGTGGTATCGATTGATTCCCAACATATGCATATTGCCCTCTGCTAAGGGAAGAACGCTGCAGGTTTTGTACCGTTAGTGAAGGTCTCGGAGGATTCATCGAGGTTGTTGGCATTCGCAGATCCGAACCTTCTCTTAACCTCGTGCCTGACCGCACTTGACCTGTCATCCTTGGTGGGGCTGAACCAGGAGAATTAACTGATGGACGTTCATCAGTTCTGTTGCCTCTGGTAGCTGGTGCTTGATTGCCCGCGCCATCTCCATTAGTATGTGGTGGTGAGGCAGCGGGTGCAGGACCGTACAGAGCATTGCGATCAGTATTTCCGATCGCATTGACCTCGTGTTTCCAGCATCGATCTTCCGAAGAGTTTCCACTATACTCAGTGGAGAGCTTCCCAGTGCTTCTACCAGACATTTCCACGACGGAGACCGGTCGGAGATGAGCACCTCTTGAGGCCTCGAGCGGACTCGGCTGATCTGACGAATCGCCAATCGTATCTTGAGCTTTATCATCCCCACTCGGCCCATGGCTGGTGAGGGCTTCATCGACACCGTTACCAGATGTCGGTTGGCTCCTGAAATTTCCAGAAGCCGTGGGCAAATACCTGTCAGCCATGATGGTGTCAAGAGTGTATTGACTCTCAGATTATAGGGTTGAAGTTTCATCACCTTTTTTGCCGGTCGAAAAGACCGGGCTTGGAGAGGTTCTTGGACGCTCCGAACTGGTCGGAGTGACCTGTCCCTCGGGAAGCGCCACTTGTTGCAGTGGTGCACCATCATCCATCTTCTCGACTTCAGCGTCGTTAGCGACTTGCGAACCGGCAGAGGAAGAAGAGGATGACGTCCAATCACCCTGCATGGCCTGGATACATGCGTCCATATCGAGGTTGGAGTAGTCGTCCAGATCGAACCAATTCTCCTCGTCCCAAGTTCCTGCCATGATCTCATGAACAGAAGGATGAGAGGGGATTTGGTGAGTAAAAAATTCCTTCAGAAGATTTGCGCCTTCTTCCCCACGGACGGCGCCAGCTGTCGACGATCAAATCGCCGATCTTATGAATGTATGAAGAAAAAGAGGAAAATGACACGTATCTCCTGGAAAGTAGTGAGACTGCTCTTTATTGCTATGAACTGGCTATTATAATGGGTGTATGTAACCTAGACTAAAGATTAACTTGAGAATACAATGCTCTTCTGAGAGTGTTTCACAATCTATCTTCACTGTTCCGGCCTCCTTCATTTCGGTTCGCAGTCCTCCTTATATAGTTGATGAAGCGTTGGCAGTTGTCTCTGGGAGAGACGCCTGTTGAAGAAGCAGTGCGTCTGGTCGGAGAGAGGCATCAGTTGACAATGTGTCAACCGTTGTACGGTTATATGTCAGTGAGCCACTTAACCGCATTCATGTGTCTTAGAGTTACGTATCGTCGCGTGGTATGGAATATTCGGCACTTGTTCCATTCTTCACACGGTAGAGGATATATCTGGCGCTAGATCCATATATCAGTTCAAGGCTTTGAGAGCTTTTGACTGATCGGAGACAAGGTTGGGAACCTTCTCCGACCAGGTTAGATATTGTGTAACCTCTGGAATCCTCACGACCAGTGAGGTCGTTAGCCTTAGGGGTTACAACCACGAAGATGTCTGATCCTTTATCTATTAAATAATAAGTAGAGGTTTTAATCCTCGTCAAATCTATTTATTGTATTTATCGTAAATGTTGTTTTCTGCAAAAGAACCATAAAGCTAACATTTGGTAAGCCTTGCATGAATACTATTTGTATATATTTTTCTACGGCTTGCTAAGTGATTTATGTACTCACGGCTTATGTCTTTGTTGATCAGTTGAAGAATACTAAGCTGCTTGAGAGTTCTTTCAGAAGGAGAACTATAAGGTTTTGCGGATTAGAATGTGTTCTCCCACTCGATTGCATGTGGGCATGTGTCTTTCCAAGTTTCCCGTTCCACTGCAAGAGTTTATTTGTTTCTTTAACCCTGTGTGACAAGTTAAGTAAAGATTGACCATAAGGTTCAGTTAATATTACTATTTGTTATTTTTGAGATTTTTTTAGTTAAATCGAATAAATGGATGCCAAATTGTACCAAGCATGGGAACTTGTTTCGTGAGAAATACTTGTTACTGATGAAATTGATCTTGTTGGAGAACAATCTGGATTCTTGGGCTAAACTTTTGCAGCTCGCACCACGGACAAAGGCACAAAAGCGGTAGACTTCTGCTAAAGATATAAAAGTGACATAATGTCCGGTGCTTGGATGACCAAACAATACATTCATACTCAATGGTTCAAAAGAGCTCAATATCTGAAAGAGACTGGCCACTAGCCCACTACTGTCACCAACCACATATGTGATAGTTGGTGCATAATAGAAGTGGGAGCATCTTTCAGAATCAGGATTGAAAGGTGTAATCTGAGAGAATCCTCAGAATATAGCACGTTGCAGGAGGAGTATAAATCAGCTTGTGCTGGCCTGCTGGGCACAAATGCATAACCAAAATAGCCTCAGGTGCAACCAAATAAGAATAACCATTAAGCACACACGCATAAAGGTTGAAATATAGCAGGAACTCTTGCAAGTTGCAACCATAAACCCTGAGAGTTCTTCCTTGGGGATTCTAAAACGGTTTGATAACCTTTAGCATATACTGGAACAGGTTGCTGGAATAACTATCTCCAGCAGTATGGCATAATAAAATTGAATGGACAGCCCCAATATCCTTACAGAACTCAAGACACAGATTCGTCAGCATCCTATTCAGCAATGAAACATCAGATAGAGCAGAATGAACCGAGCTCCCTTCAAAATAACTGACTAATACCTTTTCTTATAAAAGAGTTTACAACAATACAATGACGAAGATCAGCACTAACATTAATGATTTTGTTAACGTAGTGTCATATCTTATGTGCCAGACAAACAACAGATACATTTTCATACATAGCATAACTTACAGCACATGGTACAGAACTACAGACTACAGAGCACGGTTAACCTTAAAATAAAAATAAAAACGAGGCAAAGCTTATTTTGCCGGGAATTCATCTAAATGTGGTTCGTGTGCTGAAAGGGATCAAGTTGGGGGATTTGCATGGAAAGCTGATTGTCTATTTTGAACTCCTACAAGATTTAATGAAAGAGGAGTTGATAGTCTCTCTTGATTGGACTCTCCTATGCTTAGCTTTGACATGCCCACAAGCTCATCAACATTGATCGGACTCTTTGAATGAACCGGAACAGGCTTAACAATCTCATGTGTTTCTTGTCCAAGATCATCTCCATCTTTCTGGTTTTGCCAAAAAGGAGCTGAGAATTGCAAGAATGGTGAGAAATAAGCTGGAACAATCACTGGATAGCTTGACTGCAAATTCTCTGGCATGATAGCAGAGGCTAAAGAACTCTCTGCATTGGCAGAAGTATCTGACTCCATAGATTCTACCTCCTCCCTGGGTGGAGGTAATGGTGGTTGACTTAATACTTGGGCCTCTGATTCTTGACTCCCAGGAAGAGGCGGAAGGTCCATGGACTGTAAAACAAACAAAATACAGTTTAATTCTGAATTATGTACAAGGTGCAAAGTAAAATCTTCATAATAGATGAAATAGTGTTCACAACTGTTCATAAAAGATATAAACTACAGCATTTGTTCAAAAAGAAAAATTAAGTTCTAGCATAAGGAAGCAATATGATATCTACTACCACAGAAATGAACAATCCGCTTGTTGCAATATGGAAATAGAACCAGGCCAACTTATGTCATACTGGTGTAATAAACAATGATAAGATCAAGCAAGCTACCTCATCAGGTACCATGTCAAAAAGGCTAGACCTTCTCTTCCTTCTGCTCACATTGGCTTGACGTATAAAATATTTTTGAGCATGACTTGCTACTTGAGTAGGTGTTCTTGAGACAACGAAATTACGAGAAATTCCTCGCCAGTCACCTTTTCCAAGATTTTGCAATCCAAGCAAAAACCTCCGGTGTTCTTCTTCAGTCCAAGCAACCCCTATCAAAATGCCATCTTAAATCAGCAACATGGCACATATAATGTGGCACACCGCACACAGCCATGCAGGTAAGGAATAATGTCTGGAGCTACAAGAAGCTGGTGAACAGAAACTGATAAACTGACACCATATTAATAGAACTATGGAACAAAGTTTGGACGCTACTGTGCTATTAAATGAAACAATACAAGGAGTGTCACAGCACCAAATGAAATACCCCCCCCCCCCCCACACACACACACGAGGAAACAGAAATCCCCTCAGAAAGAGCATGCACGGAGAGACGGACGCACTGTATGAACTCAAGATTTTATTCAAGATTCCAAGATAAAGGAAACTAAAGAGGGTCTACACCAGATAAGCAAAAAGAAAAGAGAGAAATTTTAAGTTTTAACCCCCTGCACAAGTTATGCAGCAGGCCAACAAGATAACACTATCAATCTCTGCATTATCCTCCAACACAAGAAATATCATCGAAAAACAAAAATCTCATTAAGTTCCGAAGATAGCATATAGAACCATAAACTATATCAATATGATTTTGGACACTTGTTTTATTCAATTTAGTGGTTTTTGGTAAAAGAAGTTAAACACTCAAGAAAGGACAAGCATATAACTTCTGCCTTTTCCCCACTTTCAAGTTAGTTGGTACATGAATCCTTCAAAGCTTCAGGTTTCGACGGATAACAATGAAAGAGCAAATGACAACCCAGTAATATGTGTTTAAGAATTTCCAGCTGTTGCTTGACTTAAACATTAAAAACCCCAACCTCAGATCACCGAGTTTAAACATATGACAAGACCAAGCAATGGTTATCACCTACGGGCGATATATCAGAAGAAACTAGCAGCAGTAATAACCAATCAGGACAATCAAGCTTTGTGTACCATCCATATTCATTAATTGATCATTCCTTCTCCTCAGAACCTCTAAAACAACTTGTTTCCCTATCAAGTGCAGACAATCAGAATTTAGTACTCTATAATCCTCACAATGCAATAGTGCATTTATGCCAGACGTAAGACTATGCGTATGCGTTAGCTCAGCACTCTACGTGGCCCCATGCATCCTTTCGGAATACGTGGCCCTATACATGCTTTCAGAGGTGCCGATCAAAGCCAAATTTCTCTGAGAATCGGGTATTGTCACTGCTTGGAATGATCCATACCCCTTATTCTACACAAATCCCGAGCTGAGCTTCTCAAAAACACCTTTATGATCCAATCAAACAGTAGGAGGCCTCCACACATTGTCCTTGTACCAATTAATGACTGGAATCGAGTGCCGTATGCATCAACTCAGGTACCAAATCCATCCATTAGTACAAACAAACTACTATTAGACGCTTCTCACAACTGGACTCCTCATGCCCTTGTAAGGAACCAGTGGTACCATCTATCTCCCAAACCTACACGCCGGCCGAAGCACCAAACGGAAGCATACGCGAGCAGAAAAACTCGGAGGAGCCGGGAGGATCAGCTCTCTAGGGTTCCGCGTCAGCTCGGGATGGTACGGATGATTAATAACAAAGGAGAAGAAGAAGGCGGGGGCGCGGGAGGGAGATCGGGCGGCTCACCCTTCTTGCGCTCGCGGCTGGCGGAGGAGGATCCCTGGACGAGGTCGTCGGAGGCGTAGCCGTCGGCGGCGGCGTCGGGGCCGTCGGCGGGGGAGGCGCCGCCGCTGGTGGATCCGGCGGAGAGGAGGGAGAGGTTCCCCATGCTGGCGCTCTTGCGGATGGAGCCATCGGTGAGGCGCACCCCGAAGATCTTGACGCCGCGGTTGGGGCACGTCCGCGAGTTGTGCCCGTTTTGGCTGCAGTGCGAGCACCGCCGCGTCATCCCCGCACGCCCGTCCTGCGGCGTCTAGGGTTCGCGGTCGAGGCGGGGGGGAAGGAGAGGAGGAGAGCGTGTGGACTGTGCGTGTCGGGAGGGGAAGGCGAGAGGAGTGGAGGAAGAGGAGGGGAAGGGGAGGGAGTGAGGTTAGCTGTTGAGATGTGATTGGTTAAGGTGGTCGGGGGGCGGCGAGCGTGGCGTGGGCCGTCCACGTGGCGGATATTCCGTCCCGCTTCCGCCTCTGGGTCACGCCTTCCTCGGCCCGTGGACGCGGCTTCAACCACTCGTCTCGTTTCATTTTCATCGTTGCGTCGGGGTTTAGCCTCCTGCTTTTCCTACTTCCATTTCGTGTGGTGAACAATTAATTAATCGCAGAACGGAGAGAGGGAATCGTCGCTATTATCTTCCTTGCTTGCATTTTTCTTAAGGGTTCGGGCGTGTACAGGAGCATCTTTCACGAGAAGTCATTTGTTAAAAGTTGTGAATCCGTATGAACCATCGTAGAATTCTCGTGTTCCAAATGGCTCCTGCGAAGGACTAGAATTCCCGTGTTCCAAATGGCGTCTTGGTGAGTCCTTCCTCGACCACTGCTCTTGTTTAATCGTTCTACAGGTATCGTCGAGCTAGTGGCGCAATAACGTATTATCTATTCTTATTGGTGGGAGTTTAATCCGAGTTACGTAATTATGTACCTAGAGAAATGCTCGTTGGAAGGGGGCCATGGAATGGAATATAGGCCATGTTCCATTTATGACCCTACGTAGTTATACCAATTCGTAGGTGATACTGAAATTAGGGTATAAATTAATGTATTTGGATTGCAACAATGCTAGAGCTTGTCAAAATTATGAGTATTGTTTGTGGATCCCACATAACATTTGATTTTTTTTATACTAAAGTATAACTAATATAGGCTTTATTTTGTTGATTAAATCACAAGAAGAAATACGATGGTCTAAACGGATTATATCTGATCAAAGAGATACGGTCATTGAACCTTGCTAATCAAGCAAATCAGCATATTTAATGCAGCCAACCATCGTTCACCGCGTCATCATGGCATGGAGCAAGGACACTGGCCAAAATCATCTTGGCGACCATTTTGCTCGCCCGCAAATTGGCTTAGCTTTTGCTGCTTTTCTACTATAATTACCAAATCTTGACGGAATTACTAAATATTTGTAGGTGCTGGCCAAAATTCATTGATATTAATAATTTTTAGTTTGGTTCACAAGGATAACGAACCAAACGGGCCATAGTTTGGGGGAATTTGGGGTGCGAATGTTCCTTGTGTGGCCAACACCACACCACACAAATGTGGGGATGGATGGAATGGATGGATGGTAGGTATATCATGGTCCATACGGAGGTTGGGAATCAAGAGCGGACGAGCGTGACCCGTAGGAACAGCACACCGGATTCTGCGTCGCCGATCGAATCGATACGTGGCGCGTGCCGACAAAAAATATCCGGACGATAAGGAGACGACTAGTCAACATTCAATGAAGCTTCAACTTGCAGGCACGAAACGGCGCGCGGTCCACTGTGGCTGGCCGCTGTGTAGCTTTGTGTGCGGCCAAGTGTGTACTGATTGATTGATACATACATGGTATATGGACGAACGAATACGTCGACAGACAGACTTGCACGCTACGCGTTACATTATACACCAGCTGGTACAACAAATCCAGCAAGATACTCATCCTACAGCCTACACCAACCCATGGACATACATTTCAAAAGTTTAGGAGTACTCTCCGGATCAAACTTATCAATACCGGTAACAACACCATTTTACCATCTAAATCGGTACAAAATTAGTCTTGACACCGGTTAATACCGATCATACCAACTTTGATATCGGCCAATATCGATCATAGCAAAAGAATTGATAATACCGTCTATTGTACTGATTAACTACAAGTTATATCTGATCATACTACTATGTATTTAGATTAATATTACAAGTAAAATTTAATATATATATACTTATAAACGTACACCGGTATGAGCTGGTACCGAAACGTCCGTTTCGGAACGGTATTTGACATATATGCTCCAAATGCTTGGTGAATGCAGCTGCTAGGCTACCACTGGCCAAACAGTCCATGCACACAAGCGGAGTAAAGAGAAGCCAAAGCATGGATGTTACAAACAAAACTTAAAACACGGGGAAACGTGTAACCTTCAAGTTACACTTTTGTCCGAAGTAACCTTCGAGTCAAGAGGAATCCACCCACGAGAGCTCACCAAAGATGTAACAAATTTGATCAGTCTGAAACCGGGGACATTACTGTCGGTCTAACCACTGTGTGCCACATTATCAAATTACTTCAAGCGGGAAACAAGGACACCTTATCTAAGCTAACAATGTTATCTGCTCAGAACTATTAAAATAGGACCAACTGGATAACTTAAGAAAAAGTTTTGACAAATTTGTCATAAGCTAAACACGAAGTCGGCGCACACCTTTACCTTTGCTGCGAGGTAATCTTTGTTACGAATGTTGTGTGTACATCTATGAGTTTGAATAGGTAATCAATATAATGTGTAAAAAAATGAATATGGCATATATATATAAGAAAATACAGAAGGCGTATAAAGAAATACAAAAAAATTTCTATTCTAACACCCCCTTCAAACTTATGGTGAATCACACACTGAGTTTGGAGAGAAAATACAAATATTGTACCCAGGGGTGGATATGGGCCTCGGGCTAGTTGGGCAAAGGCCCAAAAAAAATTCCAACGGGAATTTTTTGAAGATGTATACCAAAAAAATTATACACAGTAAAAGGCCCGAGCCTTACAGGCCGGCCCGAGACGGCCAGCCCAGCTGGCCCAGGCTCCCCCACCCGACTCCCTCGGTGGCCCACCCGACTCCCCCTGGCCCACCCCTCGCCCCGCCCCTGTTCCTCGTTCCCCCCCCTCCATTCTCCCCCCTTGCCGCCTGCCCTCCGTTCCCGCCCTCCATTTCTCTGCCGGTGCCCTCCGTTCCCCCCGGCCGCTGGCGCCCCATTTCTCCCCGTCCTGTTCTCCCGGCCCCCCCGGCGCGCCCATTTCTCCCCGGCACTCGGCCCCGCCCGGCACCTCCCTTCTAGCTCATTGATCTGCGCCCGACGACCACTTAGCCGAGCACACCGACCCGACCCCAGCTCCCACGGCGAGGCGGCGACCATCGAGTGTGCAATCCGCCTCGGCCACACCCATTTCTCCCGCCTCCCGGCTTCCCCCGGCCGCCCCATTTCTCCCTGCCCCGTTCTCCCGCTCCCCCCTGGCTCTCCCGCCGCCCCATTTCTCCCGGCGGCCGGCCCCTTCTAGTGCCCAGATCTGCGCCGGCGCCCGGCGCCGCTTCGGTTCTAGCTCCCTCGCCGGCTGCGTCGAGCTCCTCGCCGACGTCGAGGTTCCAGCCTCTCGCCACTCGCCAAAGTCCAGATCTGCGCGTCGAGGTCCTTGCTTGCCGGCGTCGCGCGTCGGCGCTCCCATCATCTGCGGCGGCGCCGGCCGCCTCCATCATCTGCGGCGGGCCGGCTCGCTCGGCGCTGCCACTCCTCATCTCACTCCGGCTCGGCTCAGCGCCTCGGCCGTTGGGCCTCATCTGCTCCACAGCTCCAGCTCCGGCTCCGCCTCATCTGTTCGGCCGTTCCAGCTCCGGCTCGGCGCCTCGGCCTCTGCGGGCTACGGCTCTGCCCTCTGGGCCTGAGGCTTTGCCAAATCCTGACTCCGCCACTGATTGTACCATAGTCTATGGCTTCGTGAAGAAGTCGGCAATCTGTAACTCTGAGGGCACAAACTGTAAAGCAAGTACTCTCTCCTGCAGCTGTGAACGAGTGTATAAAGCATCCACACTAGTGTGCTTGGTGAGCTCATACTTCACTGGATCACGGACAATATTGATAGCATATGTACTGTCAGACAAAAGAGTCGTAGGTCCCATCACATGCACTCTAAAATCTACAAGTAATCACCTCAACCAAGTAACATATGCCGTCACTACTGCTATAGCTCTCAACGCAGCCTCTATACTTGAACGGGAAACTGCAGTATGCTTCTTTGTCTTTTAGGCAATCAGGGAGAAACCAAGAAAAACACAGTAAGTAGAAAGAGAATGATGATCACAAGAATCACTAGCCTAGGTCGCATCGGAGTACGCCTAAAACTGTAGTGAGTTGGAGTTAAGGAAAAACAAACGACGAGAGATAGTTCCACACAAGTAGCGAAGAACACGAAGAAGATGATTGTAGTGAAGATGGGAAAGGCAATCCATGAACTGACTCAAGATATGAACAACATGAGCAATATCAGAACGAGTGCTCACAAGATACACCAAACTTCCAACAAGATGGTGATATCGAGTATGATCCTCCAGATGGCGATATCGAGTATGATCCTCCAGAAGATCACCATCAATGGCACAAAGCTGAAGGGATAGCTCCATGGGAGTCTCGGCAGTGCGAGTGTCAATTAGATCAGACCGATCAATAAGATCCTGAACATAATTCTGTTGGGAGAGGTAGTAGCCATTGGGCGTGGAAGAGACCTCAATCCCAAGGAAATACATTAGAGAACCAAGACCAGACACCAGAAACTGCTCACTGATATGCTTCTTCACATACGTAATGAGTGAGGAATCATCACTAAGTGCAACACATGCACAAAAGAGAAGAAAGCCTTGCTCTTAGCTCAAAGAATGAGTATATCACTCAACAACAATCTCAGCAACCTCCCCCAACCAGCCAAGGTGGCTATTTATAGCCAACACTCAAAAACTATCCGTCGGGAGAAGATTCCCTCAAATCTGCATAGGGCCGGTCTGACCGCCAACTAATGGCCGGTCGGACCGCCCGTGCCTCCAACGGCTATAAAACTAGCCGTTGGGCCTTCGGCCGGTCGAACCGCCAACTAATGGACGGTCTGACCGCCGCTAAATCGGTCTGACCGCCAAGACTGGCCGGTCCAACCACCCGAGGCAAAATCGGCTAAGTCCCAAAACGGGAGCTCTCTGGAATAAACGTTCCGCACGAACCCCAGAACTTTCGGACATCGGAAGTTCCGTTTTCACAACGGCGGAACTTCCGCACAGAGAATCCAAGTCAAAGGAAATCGGTCGGACCGCCAACAACACAGCGGTCGGACCGATATGCCACCGGTCCGACCGGTGACCACTGGCGGTCTGACCGCCAGACCACAGAGCCAAACACATTGGCTTCACATCAAACGGCAAAACACATTCGCCCATTTGCGTGCAATTCCAATAAGGTTTCAAAGATGATATTCTCAATAGGTTACAAAACACATTTACCAACCTTTAGAATACTCATCACACGGAATAAGGTACATGGACTTATACCATTTGCAAAACACATTTGCAAACTTAAGTCACATGCTACAAGGGTTACGCATGAGCCTCGACTATTTGTAAAACACATTCGTAAATAAATAGCATCATGCCTAGATGAGCTAGAGCAACCACAACGAGCTATCAACGCATGACTAACTCAAACTACTAGTTAAGACCCCTCTTAATAGTACAGCAACCTATACTAGCAATCCAGTCTTCCAACCAAACACCAAGACCGGTAAAAGACTAGGAACACATCTTTAGCCCTAGCTAGTCATACATTTGCCTTGCATCTTCTTGAAGCTTGCTGACGCACATCATCATTTCAAGTCCGGGTCATTAACTTGATAATCATCAACACATGATGATCCTTTGCTTGACCTCCATCAACTCATGATGGGTCTTCTCTTGTCTTGACGATCAACCCATGATCATCTCTTCTTCTTGAAAAGAAATTAAGAAACATACAATTAAAAGAAAAACAACCATGAGTTGTGAAGCCAAGAAGAGAAGATCTTCAGAAGCATCTATACACAAAGAAAGGCAAGAACTTTGGTGAGTACATGTGACCTCAAGTTTAGAAAGGTGATGTAATACTCCGAAACTTAATCGGCTAATTAGAAAAGAAGCTGGGAGGAGGAAACCCAATTAAAAGAGTGGAATTTTCTGAAAAAAGGGGATTTTCATAATTTTTCACCAACCTGGGCTGCGACCCAGGAGGCTCAAGAGGGGGGAGTCGGCCTAGGGGGCGGCCAAAGGGGGGGCGGCCCAAACCCTAGCCGCCCCCACTTCTCCCGTTTTCCCACTAGCCGCCACCTCCCCTTCCCCTCCATGGCCAGCGCCTCCACCACCCCTCCCTGGTCCAGCACCTCGTCGGGGACATGCCGGGTAAGTTCGTCTCCAAGGGTAGGTCCCCGAGTTCCATTGGAGTGGTGGTTTATTTTTGTCGAGTTGTTGCGCAAGGCTCCAGAATCTGTAGGTGTTCTTGTGCGTCTGTTTTTGCGTATTTGGAGGCCGAATTGGGAAATATCGTCTGTTAGAAAGTTTTAGTTCTCGTTCATAGCTTTCTTTAGGCATAAATATCACTCAATTTGGAGTTACGGTTTAGAAGTTATGATGGTTTCTTTGCGACTGTCAATAAGGGCTGACGAGGATTAGCAGTTACTTTGTGCGGCCAATATGATCTAGTTAGATGCCGAATCAGAAAGTTCACCCAACATGAAAATTGTAGGCAATCCTGTAAGCTTTCCAGAATGGTAGAGAACTTAGTTTTTGGTTGAGCCAATCAAAAGATACGAATTTTCTTCTGCCGCTGTAGTTCTGGCTGATAGATTGAAGGAGCAGAAACTTCATCTGATCATTAGGTATATTAGAAGGCCGAATCAGAAAACCTTGACAACTAGGTTAATGTAGATGATTTCGTCGTGTTTCCAGAGAGTCTAAGATCACTCCATTCTGAGCTTCGTAGTAAAAGATATGAGAATTTTAGTACTGCTGTTCTGTGGAATCTTCTGCTAGATTGTTGGAAAAATTGAGTAGAACCCTTATTCTAACCCTAGGCTGCGGGAAGTCGGGTTAAAGGGTGTGAGTGGAGTCTATTTTTCCTTAGCGTTCTTATGTTAGTAATATTCTTATATAGGAGAAGGGGTTCCGGAGTTAGGGGTATCGTCCTTGCCTCCCCGCACGTCGTAGCGAAAAAGGCAAGTACAACTGTATGTGTTGTGACTGATATGTGGTCTTTCTTGTTCGATGATTATATGATGAATAATGTTTGATACGTACTTGTTCATAGTAGTATCTGATTACCATGGTTCTGTTAATGATGTTACTATATTCATCGGATTCAATCATGTATGCAAGAATTATTCTTGCTACACCCATGGGAGTGGGTAGTGAAGTCCCATCATTCCAACGTGGGCAAGTAAGACTTACCATTCCAATGTGGGCAATTTGGATCCCCGTTTTGAAATGTTCTTCAAACGGGCCTTGGATCCCCGCATTTTGGATAATGCGGATATAAGTGAACACCGACGGGTGTTCACTAGCTATACTGGTATGAGCAGAAGTGAAGAGCATGCACATTCATTCATTCATGTGTTTTCTATTATTTCATATTTTGGCTTCGCTGTATGCTTGACGAATTATATCCGTCTTGTTCAAAGTATTCTTTTGTACTTGCTGAGTCATTGACTCACCCTTGCTGTGTTCTTTGTTTTTTAGGTGAACCACGATGACGGCATTTATGGGAGGGAGTAGACACACGGTTGCACGCACCTTTGAAATAAACATTTGTTATTAATCCGTATTTCAGAGTTTGGACTGTAATAATAAATAACCCTTTTTTGATGATCGTTATTGGTTATTATTATGTTTAGGTTATGCGAGATAGGGATTCATGCTCACCAATTATAGTCTTAATAATTTTATTTCGAATGGAATATCATATTCAAGTTATTTGTTTATTACAGAAATTAGGTCGTTTATTATGCTAGATTCCTTTCGGATAGAACCTATTTTGCTCTTTATTGTTAGGCTGTTAGAAATTGTTCAGATTGTTGATTTGTGATAGAGGTTTTAAGTAACATCTTGGCTTTCGCATAGCCAGGGTGTTACAGTTGGTATCAGAGCGGGTTTCAGGTCTATGGTAGCTAGAAATATTAAATTGACACACCGTGCACAGTGGGTGGGAATGGGAAAAATCATTGCATCTGTGATTCTGATAACCTGTTTCATTATGTTATTTTGTATTGATTTAATGTGGTACTATGACTTGTTCTAAGGCTAAGTGGTTAGCTTACTATCTTTGGTGTTCAGAATGGCGAGAGGTAGGGGACGTGGGCGTGGTGTGGCCCGTGGCCGATGTCGTGGACGCGGCTCGGTTGCGTCCTCATTCCCAGGCGAGGAGGCTGTTGGCGGAGTGGCTGAGGAGGTTGCATCCGCCGCTCGTCCGATTGCTGATGCCCAAGCCGCGCCGGCCGCTTTACTTCAGGAACTTCAGAGGGAGGTTCAACAGCTTCGTCAACAGGTGCAGGTAGCTCCTTCTGCTGTGGGTGCACTTGTTGTTGCTCTGATGGCTGCATCAGCTCCTCCTGAGGCTAGAATGAGCCTCCGGGAGTGGATGTTCCTTCGTCTTGACACCTTTGACGGAGCGGGCACTCCGGTACAGGCAGCCAACTGGCTTCGGTACATGGAGAGGCAGTTCGGTGCATTGGAGATGACTTCGGCGCAGAAGGCGCGTTTTGTGGCTTTTCAGCTAAAAGGCCAAGCAGACATTTGGTGGGAATGAGTTCTAACAGCCAAGACTCCACTGTAGTGATCAGTTAGTTGGGAGGATTTCTTGGAGCAGTTCAGGGCTAAGTTTTATACTGATTCTTTCCTTGAGAGGATGGAACATTCCCTAACAACCTTTGTTCAGGGGAAGTTGTCTGTGGCGGATTATGAGGCGGGATTCAACAATTTAGTCCGCTTTATGCCAGCTGTGGCTGGTAATGATCGGGAGAAGGCAAAGAGGTTCCGTAGAGGACTGAACCCTGAGTATCGCCACGTCCTGGGGGCGACTAGCTTGCTTGACTTCAACAGTGTGGTCGATCAGGCGAAGGGTATGGAGTTGGAGCGGGAACTTACTAGAGAGAGGCAGACTCCTAGCAGTTTTACCTCTACTGGAGGGTCAGTCAGTGGTCACAAGAGGAGTTTCGTTGGTGGGGGTGGGTCTTCTCAGCGACCTACTTCCAAGAGATTTCAGGGAGGTCATCGCTCTCAGCCGTCTGAGCGTTCTGGCCAGCAGAGGCATGCCGCTCCCCCTGCTCAGCATATTTCTTCGCCAGCCTTGCGCCCAGTTCCAGGACAGGGTATGATATGCTTTAAGTGTGGTGGTAATCATCGTGCTTCTGAGTGTTCCTTCACGGGAGATTATCGCCATTGTGGCCTGTCAGGCCACAAGATGATAGTGTGCAAGAAGAACCCAGCAAGCATCATCAAGGGGGAGTCAGCCCCTGCAGCATCTTCGGCCACTACTCCTCGAGGTTCAATTCAGACTCTGGTAGCTGCTCCCACGTCTCAGTACCCTTCTGTTTCTGTTTAATGCATGATGTGTACTTTATCTGTTGGTTTGTACTTAATTTACATAATAGTATACTAGTTATTTATGTATTGAAGTAAATTATGGGAAAATATTGTTTCTACCCTTCATTTCTACAATTGTCGCAAATAGTTCTTGTTCTCTCATGTTGCACTATAATGATACCCGTATGTAAAATTATCTTTTCATTGCTTGACTGGTTTTGTGTGTTAAAGGAAAATATTATCTCTGCAAGGTTTGAGGTTCCGTTGCAACGTACGAGCATCCAACTAGTAACGATCTAAATGTTGTCTACATGGCTCTTTGCATTTCAATGAGAACTTGGAATGGAAGTCATTCAGTTGTCCAATCATCCACAAACCAGTGCAAGAAATTTATCCTTTTAATCCAATGCAGATATTACACCTTCCAGAAGTTCCAGTTCAAACTTGTCCTGGGAGAATCTGGACAGTTTCTCATCCACAGATCATGATCGGCCACGCTCTTTACATGAATATCTCACTGAAACTGAAAGCACTTCAATGTCTATTGATGATAATAATCGCAGTAGCATTCCATGTGCTAGTGGGCAAATCTCTGGATCAAGTAACTTGTTCATCTCAGACAAAGCTCCAATGATAAGCAGTCCACTGCCGGGGTTGATGCTTTCAGAGGACAAGGTTAGTCATGCAATTTCTTCAGAGTGCACCTTTTATAACTTTACAGATGCGGCATCTTTACTGAATTATGAGGTTGAGCCTTCATACATACACGAGAATCCAAGTCAGACCTCTATACCCCTGCAATTAGTTGTCTGAACTAAAGCATTTCTGGAACCAACATTTATACAGTGTTCACCCTTTTTTGGCTTCCTAAATTGACCCTTTGTAGTTTCCTATAATTCAATAAATATTACACTTGTATTAATTCACGTATCGGATCTATTTGTACTTCTTAACTAATCAAGTTAGAGCCTGTTTTGCTAGCATTTTTCTGAACTTGCGATAGCTTATTTTATACCAACACAGGATGATGTTAATAGCGAGCTTGAAAAGCTGAGGCTTGAACTCAGACATATTAAAGGAGTGTGCAAACTCGTTCAGGACGAATCCATCAGCGCTTCTCAGCATGTAAGTTTAGAAGTGCTGTTTTACATATATAACTATCTGTTTACCTAATTTCCACTTCACAGAAGCTTACTTTTTATCTTGATAACATTTTGTTAGGTGACTAACTTAGCTGCAAGACGTGCCGAAGAGGAAGCTCGGCTCAGGGAGGTCCACTCCAGGATCAACAGGGTCAACGAGGCAGAACGTGAGGAGAGGGAGCAGCGGTGCGCTGTAGAGGCGCAGGCCAGGCATGTGAAGGACCTTGCAAGAGAAGAAGCTTTGCAGAAGCAGATTTTGCAGCCAAGGGCTCCAAGGGAGGCTGATAAGACGCAAAGGCTGGAAAAACTTCTTGAATTGGATGGCAAGTCATACTCAACATTTACATGTGAAGAGATGGAGTCTGCTACATTATCATTTTCAGAGGCACTTAAGATTGGATCAGGATCTAACGGAACGGTATACAAGGGCAATCTCCACCAGACAACTGTTGCAATAAAAGTCCTCAATTCTGACGCCAGCCGCGGGACCAAACATTTTAAACAAGAGCTATTCCCTGCATCATTATAAAGTTGCCAATTAAGTCCCGATATCATAACAATCTCAGCAATTAAGTATCTACTAAAATTGAACAAACAGAGGTAAGTGTTGAGTAACCGTCGCTGGCGAGTCCAGTTCGAACGGGTATCTCGTATACAATGATCAGAATCATAAGAACGATGAAGAACACAAGAACACAACAATAGAATGAACACAGAGATATGCGGGACTTGAGTCGCTTTATTCCTTCTGAATAATCGGGTTACAATGAGAGGGGGGTGACCCTCTATTTATAGACTATGGGATGAGGAGTTCAACTGGCGGGACTCTTGGGTCTCTGGGCCCGTCTTGAGCCAGACTCTCCGAGTCCCGCGATTTCTTAACACTCCCCCTTGAACACTCATCCAACATGTTCATGTCTCGTCAAAACTCTATAAAAACCCAGTGGAAAAAATTTGGAGAAAGAGTACATGTCATGCGTTTTGCTGTGTTGCACGAATTGCCTCATCAAAAACCTTAGCAGAGAAACTTCAGGAAAACTCGTAAGGGAAAAAGAGTACAATCCACCCAATTTCATTTTATCTCCGGGATTTATTCTTTGGGTACTCGATCTTCGTGATCAAGATTCAATAATGAGTTCGTGAAGATTCTCCCCCTGAATTCTGCACTTCTTTAAGTCTTATCATTCCAATTCTACGTGTGCACCTTTCAAAGCTAGATCTTTGGAGTTGACTTTAGTGAATAAATCTGCAAGATTATCACATGACTTAGTATGCAGTACTTTAATTTCGTCCATCTTTTGCAATTCATGAGCATAGAATAACTTGGGGTTGATATACTTTATGAGGGGACTCTTCACATAACTCATTTGCACTTTCGCAATACAAAATTGCATTATCTTCATAGATAATTGTGGGGTTTTGCAGTATTCAATCAAATGATGCTTTGGATGTGGTGAATCTTCCGAAGCCAAGCACATTCTGTGAGGCCTCGTGCAAGGCTATAATTTGCAGTGGTTCGTCAAAGTCGATACAAGACTTTGCTTAGACGATTCTTATGGAATTGCGGTTCCACCACATAGGAATACATAGTATGTTTGCGACTTGGTCATCTGGGTTCGACAGAACCCGACATCCGCATAGTCATTAATACACAAGTCTTGGTTCTTTCAGAGAATAGACCAAGTTCCTTGCTTTCTTGGAGGTAACGGAAGATGTCTATTATTTCCGCCAATGCCTTTGGTAGGTTCAGTATTATACCTTGCTAATAGGTTTACTGCAAATGCAATGCCCGATCTAGTCTGATTTGCTAAATACATGAGTGCTCCTCTCGACTCAGTGCGGAATTCTGGTCCCGGACTTCCTCCCCTCTTCTTTAGGTCATGCGGGTCCTTGTCTTGTCGCAAGGATCTCCCGACCATCGGCACTTTCAAGGATATGCCTTTTCAAAGCGAACTTTTCCAACACTTTACGAGTGTAGGTTGGTGATGTACTAGAATCTCTTCCGGTATGCTCAAGTCGCAAGCCTAGGCGATGTTGGTTTTATCCAAATCTTTTATTTGAACTCGACTCGGTAAGAGCTTGATTTCTTAATACCTTCTAAGGTTCCAATGATATTCAGATCATCTTCATACAATCGAGATTTATACAAAATCCATCACGGATCGTCGTATAAATACACAGGATAATTCTCATTGTTCGTGTAGCCTTTCTTGCATAGAAAGTCGCTCGAGCGATTATAACACATTCTCGCTTGATCGCTTCAAATCCATACTGGTGACTTTCTCGAGTTGCACCTTGTATAGATTTCTATTTGCTCTATCTTGGTTGGGACGAGGATACATTCGGTATCTTCATATAAATGTCCAATTCAAATTTCCATAAAGGTATGCAGTTACCACATCCATCAATTTCACTTCTAACTTCCAAGTTTGCTGCCATTGAGATAAATATCTAAAGGTAATTCCGCCCATGACCGGGGAATAGGTTTCTTCATAACAATCTCTCGGACGTTGAGTGAAACCTTGTGCAACGGGTCTTGCTTCTTTCATTTCTCTTTCGAACAAATACCCACTTATGCCCTACAGGGTGCACATGGGGAGGTGTGCAGCTTACAGGCCCAAACACCTCTCTTTTATTCAAAGAGAACGATTCAGTTTCTATTGCCTTCTTCCAATCTTCTCAATCTGACATTTTCTTATATTCAACGAGCGATGCAGGCTCTGGATCAAAATTGATGATTGTGACAATTTTCTTTGCAACATTGGTTGTTGGCTTATTCATAGATTCTCCCAAGATCATATAGCTATGTCTTCAAGGGGCGAGATTTCTAATGCTTCTATTTGCTTACCGCTACTTTCAATTGCGGGCAAGTCCTTTAGTTTTTCAAATCCGATGTGTGCGCACATCCATCTTGATGTCTCCCTTCATGGGGATGTTCAATTCTAGTATGCCTTTTCTGAAGGTTCCATACCGGTGCCAGGTCTCAACTGGCTCCCCTTCTGGTTCTGGAGTATTTTGGTGATCGGCTGTGTCAAGTCCTTCTTATCCTTTTTCACCAGGCGTCCTCGGTTACTTCGGATTCGAGGGACCGGAGTTCTCGTCCTTTCAGAGGCCTTAGGACGGGATTAGGGATACCTTCATCGGTATTTCAACCCTCTCCGGTGCATTGCGTACATGCATGTGCGACTTGGTCACGCTCTTCAAATCACTAAAGTGGTTAGGCAGTTGATTCGCTAATGCTTACAAATCAATTATCTTCTGGACTGCAATTATTTTCTAGACTTCAATTGTCTTCTAGACTTATCTATTTGCTTCACTAGTGCGCGGGTCATATGCATGGATTTCAATTATCTTCTAGACTTCAATTATCTTCTGGACTTCTCTATTTCTCGACATTTTACATCAAGGGTTGATTTCCTCCCTAATGACGAAATAATTCTCATCTAATATGCTATCGTGACGGTGCATGCAAATCTCGGTCGTGGGGTCCAAATACGATTATGGATGATGTCTCATAACCAATGTATATCGGACTTTTGGAGAGTGCCCATTTTAGTTCTTTGTGGTGGTGGTATAGGTACATAAACCTTGCAACCAAACCTTCAAAGATGAGAAATTTTCGGTGTTGACCCTTGCGTTAGTTGCATAGGTGAATGGATGTTATATGTCGGTGGTCTAAAATTGATGAGAGTTCTTTGCGTGCGAGATTGCGTGTCCCCAACATGTAGTTGGTAAATAACAATTACGCTAGTCCATTCCGGTGTGGACATGCGATGCAGGATGCTCAATTTTAATTCTTATTTTCACACAATAATCATCATATGCCCTTGAAGTAAATTCTCCGGCGTTGTCCATTCTGGTGGACTTCACATGATGATAAGGGAAAGTATTCTTAATGTTAATTATCTACGAGATTAGCTTTGCGAGCGGGGTTTCGTAGACAATAAACAATCGTCGACCATTTCGAGGAAGCATCGATGAGCACCATAAAATATCTAAATGGTCATGACAGTGGCTGTTTAGGACCGCAAATGTCTCCCTGGATACGGTCCAGGAATGCAGGGATTTCGTCCTTTACTTTCAGAGTAGATGGTCTAGTAATCAGTTTCCCGATGGTACATGCAGGGCACACAAAATCTTCCGGATTCGGGAAGTTCTTTACATTGACACTATGTCCCTCTGAATTGTTAATTATATTTCTCATCATCTTAAGACCTAAGTGGCATAATCTATCATGTCAGAGATAGAAGAGGTTTAGAGCTTCTAAATATAGTTTTCAGGGCAGTATAGGCTGCAAATGCCTTAATATTAGTGTAGTATAGCCCATTCTCAAATGAAGGAAGTCATTCTAATACCATTTTTTTTTCACGCTCTGTAATGAGCAGGTATTCCTTACCATGCTCTTCTTCAGTCTCTACGTGGAAACCGTTAGCGCGAATATCCTTGAGAGTTCTAGTCGATTATGGGCACAACAAGGCTTCTTTAATGACCAAAGTTGTGTCCGTCGGAGTATAATTGTGGCCCTTCCCGAGCCTATTATACATGTATCATTTCTGCGATTGTCGTAAGGCTACGAGCATTCTTACTGATCGACTGAAAAATTCCATCTCTCTCAAGGTGGTATTCATTGTGCCGCTACCTGCTAAGCACACTTCCTCCATAGGGCGCTACATGCGATCTAATATAATGTACTTTATTAATATGTAGCAGAAATCGAGCAACACATAAAATAAAAATACTTCAGATATTAGAACATAACTTGCTATCATAAATACGGGAAATATAAGTCTTGCAGGACTCATCATAAGAATTTAATGCTTTGCTCTTCTAGAGCCTACAACCATTATTCAAAGTTTCATCATAATCACAAAATGCAAGTGGTCGTAAAGGATCTAAGTGCAATGCGTGCACTAGATCGAATCGGTAAGTATTCATAAACTTACGCTTTAATCGCTACATGGCGATCTTCTCCTCTTGGGCAATTACTACCGTGGCATGCTATGTCCAAAGGAGGGATGATGGAGTCTTGCTACTAGGTCATCCATATCCATAAGTGCAACTAATGGGTGTGGATCTTCCGTGCCTTCAATGGTGAGGTGTGCCTCATGCTATCCTTTGCCCCTTTTCTTAGACCAGAAACACCAATTACGTGCGACTCACGACCTTACCCTTCTTGCCCTTCTCCTTCGTGAGAGGCTTCATCACCTTATAGTCGCTAGTATTGGCTTCATGGCCAATATTGCTACTAGGTGGTCGTGAGATGTAGTTCTTCCTTAGAACATCATCTTGAGCTTCTACAATTTTCATGATGTCAATCATCTGCGGCATACTACTTGTAGCCATTTTGACAATAATCAAGCGTGCGGATTGCACCGCATTCGGGTAAAGGTAGAGATGGTCTTTTCAATCTTACGCTCATTTGTGATTATATTATCACATAATTGGAGATTGTATAAATTACGACCATGCCGGTCAGTTCTTGAACTCTGGTTCGTGATGCGATCATTTTTCATATTCATGCAAAAAGTTCATAAGATTATCTTTGGTAATTTCCATAAAATGGTTGCAAAATTTTATAATGCTCTTCGAACTCCTAGTTCGTGATTCCGTATTTTTCATGCATTTTCATGATTTACTGCTATTTTCAGTGATTAAAAATAATATTAATAATCACAAATAATCAAAACAGTAAATACAATAAATAAATTGCATAGAAATAATAATAACAAGGTGAAATATGCTTCAAATGCAAAACCGATTCAAAATTTGAATTCAGAGGCTCTTTTCTCATTGGAATATGAATTTTCTACAAGATTCTGCAATTTCCAGGGGCTAAACGCGAAAAATTCAGTTCTGAGAAATTTTTCGTGCAATTTACGGAAAAACCGAGGGCCTTTTTGCAAAATAGCCATTTTTTTCTTTTTTTCCCATCCGTTATCTTGGCGGCCTTTTGGCGGCCAGCTCACGGCTTTTTTAGCGGCGAGGAGGTTGGGGTGGGTTTCCCCTACCCCGAGTTCTCTCTGAGGCGGCGCGGCGGCTCCCAAGGAGCGCCGCGCTCTTCTTCGATGGCGGCGGCTCCCTTCATTGGAGCCGCCGCGCTCTCAGCAGCGGCAGAAGCGCGGAGGCGCCGTCTTGAGGCGGGGGGGTGGCGAGGCGGCGCGTCTTGGCTGCTGCAGTGGAGGAGCCACGGCGGCTGCGCATACGTGCTTGGCCGGCCATTGCGCTTCTGAGTCATGGCCGGCGGTGCTACGGGCATGGCCGGCGGCGAGCATGTGGCTGCGGAGGTGGCAGGCGGCCGGCGGCGTGGGCTCGGGCGGTCGGCCTTCTTGGCGGCGGCGATGGGACGCGGCTCTAAGCGGGAGGTTGGCGGCCGGCGCGCGCCAACGGCTCCGGCCGGGCGGTGCTCCCGTCGGCGGCTCTCCCTTCTTGTTGGCGGCGGCGTTGGCGGAGCTCAGGCGGTGCGGCGGTGGCTCCGGGCGGTCGCGATCTGCGTCGCACACCTCCCTCCCTTCTTTTCTCTATTTGGGTGGTGCCGTCGCGCCCGTCTGAGGGCAAGCCGGCGTGGCTTCAGCGGCAGGAGGCGGCGTGGCGATGGTGCGAGGCGTCGGCCGGATCCATGGCCGGCGGCGGCCCTACCTCCTCTCTTCCTCTCGGTGCTCGGTGCAGGCGGCGGTAGTGAGGAGGCTCTTCGCGAGCGGCCGCCGATCGGTGGCGGTTCCAGGCCGTGCGGGGCGGCGGCTTCGAGCCGGCGGTGCGGCCGATGCGTCGCGGCGTTTCCCTTACTGTTCATCCGATGTGTTTACTGTTTATGACGATTCTTGACGGTGCGTTCTGGCACACATACCAAGACAACACGTACGGGTGTTGATGTGGCTGAGAAGTGCATGCATACGAGCGGCAGGCATAGATCGGTGATGCGCACGGCACTTCTTGGCCGGCTCACCCTTTTATTTCTTTTCTTATTCATGCAATATTCTACGATGCAATCAACATCTAATTTTTCATGCAATCCACCGATCGGCATTGTGCCGGCGACTTCAAGTCTGCTCGTGGTAGATTAGAACATATTTGCACCATAGAAAATCAATCTAGAAAGCAAATTTGCGGAATTGAAAGCAATCTAGAAAATACGATTCAATCTACGAGTGTCGTTCTTCGACGGTTACCTTTCGATGCGAGGAGAGTCGATCGTGCTGATAACGTGTTGAGTAACCGTCGCTGGCGAGTCCAGTTCGAACGGGTACCTCGTATACAATGATCAGAATCATAAGAACGATGAAGAACACAAGAACACAACAATAGAATGAACACAGAGATATGCGGGACTTCAGGGTCTGCTTTATTCATTCGGAACAATCGGGGTTACAATGAGAGGGGGGTGACCCTCTATTTATAGAATATGGGATGAGGAGTTCAACTGGGCCAGGACTCTTCGGGATCCTGGGCCCGTACTGGGCCAGGACTCTCCAGAGTCCCGGGCCCGGTTTCTTAACAGTAAGGTCTACAAATATACCTATATAAGAACTAAGCACGTTAGATAACCGTGCTACGTTCAAATCCACAACCAACTAATCAAGTCCATGCATATGCAGTGCGAGATGCCATCTTTGAAATCTCATGGTGGTTATCGTTATCTTTAGGCAATCCTGATTCGATACCTCTCTTCTGCAGCTTGAGATTTTGGGTAAGATTCATCACCCACATTTGCTGCTGCTGCTGCTGCTGGGTGCCTGTCTGGACAGAGCCTGCTTGAGGATCGGCTGCAATGCAAAGGAGGCACGGCCCCACTCCGATGGTACCAACGTCTGCGCATTGCATGGGAAATAGCCTTGGCCCTTGTCTACCTCCACAGCTCGGATCCGAAGCCAATCATCCACCTGTGACCTCAAGCCCGCAAATATACTCCTCGACAGCAATTTCACCAGCAAGATTGGTGATGTGGGCCTTTCAACACTGCTTCCGTTAAGGGACGTCTTGTCTTGTCGGCACACACAATTTACAAGGACACGGATCTAGTTGGTACACTGTTTTACATGGACCCAGAGTACCAAAGGACAGGCAAAGTATCAGCAAATTCTGACACATACGCCCTAGGCATGGTATTCTTGCAGCTGCTCACTGCAAAGCGCATGAGCTAGCGCAGCTTGGCCTAAGCTGTTTGGAAATTGCGAAGCAAGGATCGTCCTGACCTATAGTGTAAGGTTCTTGTAGAGTTGGAACGGTTGAACAATATTGCCAGCGCTATCTGTGACCCAGTAAAGCCAGTCCCATCCGCACCACCAAGCCATTTTATCTGCCCTATACTCAAGGTATGGTTGCAGTGCATCAGTTTTGGCAAAGTGAATGCATCAGTTTTAGTAAGAGTGTGTGTGATTCAATATTTATACTATATTAATACTTGCTCGTATTTTGCTGTATCCATTATTCAGCTTTTGAAGGATCTGATCTGAGGTGAAACTTGGTCTGGTTCTTGTGCCTTGCAGAGGGACATGCAGGATCCATGCATTGCATCTGATGGGCACTCGTATGACCGGGTTGCGATTGAGATGTGGCTGTGCAGAATGACGCGTCACCACTGGCAAAATCGCGGCTTTCTAACAAGAACCTGGTGCCCAATCACGCTCTCCTATGCGCGATGACAAGTTGGAGGGCTGAAGCAAGGAACTGATTGGGCTCGCTGACGGGGCTAACAGCACGCGGGTACTGCACTAGAGGGCTAATGATGTACAGGTCTGTCTTGATTGCCTCCCTCCTATACAGTGTAGGATCCATGATTGTGCTCAACCTAAAACAAAGGTTACAATAGCAAAATAAAAAGTACAAATTGTTTGTACTAGAGATAATATCCTATATAATTTAGAGAAATTACAAAATAAATAAGAAAAATTGCAATCTAACTATATCCCACAAAGATTTTAAATCTACGGTTTCACCCTTTATTTTTGAATGCTCTACGGTCTACATTTCAACTGAATTTGGTGGTGGCTAGGAACAGAACTCATATACGAACCCGCTCTGATTCCATGAAGAAAGATATAATAGTCGAAATAATTGTTGTATGTATTGCTTGAGTCTTAGGGAGGCGTGTGTGTATAAATAGAGAGAGAGAGAGTAGGGTGACTTTGAGATCAAGTTAATCTGCTAGAGATATAGAATAAAACATATTAGATGCAAATGCTAACCAATTCTTATTCTATCTTTAATAATTTTGTCGTACAAGACATGCCCTCTGACAGTAAAATAGAGAGAGGGAACCCAAAAAAATGAAGGTAAAAGGTTGATGTCATCTACAGAGTAGGGAAAGGAATAAGGAGGCCGAACCGAAAGTCTCTCTACATATTCACTGGTAGGTTTAATTTCTTGACAAATCTTCATATGCGTCGCCGAGTAAACAGGTAATCAATCAAATCGGATGGCGCCGTCTGAAATGGGCAAGGTAACCGAGATTGACCGCTTCCAGTTCCCAGTAACTTTTGGTCAACTTCAGTATACTCTCGCACGATCTCCGTATTGGTGAGCGCGCGAAAAATATCTTATCAGATCGGGATGAAAAGAACATAAGATGAGATCGTTGGATGCTTTACTTTCAAGAGGAAAATGTATGAAACTTACAGTGCTTTCCTCGACTCAGGTCAGGTCAATTATTCAGATTAGCATAACCTGAATTACTAATAATGATTCTAGCTTACTGATAGGTGCGGGTGTGCACGCATGATTTGGTTAGGCGTGCGTGTGATGCAATGAAATCTTGGTTAGATTTGGGCGTGCACCTTGGTAGGCCCTGGCCTAATCTAATCGAAATGAATGAGTAATCAATCAGCCAACATGTCATGTACCCAATGACACTAAACTAAGCAAGGCTGTACTGGAGAGAGCAAGATATATTAATCAAGTGAGCAAACCATACTAGAATCATTGGAGATTACAGTGTCATTGACTGAATTGAGGAGGGAGCCCACGCGGAGCTCCGGGAGCAAAAGCTGCATGCAAATGCTGCTCCTGGGACACCTTGCTCCCTGCCAGCATGCTTTTGCTCCTCCTTTACTGAATCTTGCTTTCCTTTGTTGAAGTTTTCTAAGCTGATGATAACAGATAGCACTAGTTTAACACTAATACTGATGTGCTGTGCAAACTTCAAAGTCCTTGGTGATCATCATTGTGTCATGTATTGCCTTCACAAAGTCCCTGATTAGAAAGGCTGCAAAGTGGTGGTTACTACTCATTACCGGGACCAACTCTGCCTTTCGAATTTCTTCTTCTCCTCTCTCACACAGTGTCACAGGCTTCTTGCATCTGGTTCTCCAGTCCAGTCCACATCATTGTTCACTGAAATTGTTTTGCTACTCGTACATGATCAGTAAAGTTTGGTGGTGATTCTGATCCTGATCCTGATCCTGGGCTAGAAGTCGCCCCATTTGAACATATGTATGCAGCATCTGACATGATCTGGTACAAAAAGGTCGATACGCTGAAGAAATCCACGACAATGGACGCAGTCACAGGCGCCGTGCTTAATTTGCTGCGGCCGCGTCATGGCCAGGTGGAAACGTTGGACTTGGACCACGCGCGCTGCGCGCAGCGATACATGGCACACGGGCTGACTGAACAGCCAGAGACGCAGACGCGCAGATGCAGCATGATCGGCTATTAATCCGGACGAGGCATGCAGTGATTGGCTTCAGAGCATGCCTTCCACGGCAAAAAAAGAAAAAGAAAGAAGGAATGACTGACTGTACTCTGTAAATCGTAATCGACGCTTGGTACTTTCTGAAGATCATAGGTCAATAATGTAGTGATGTCGTCGAAAAATAAATGATCTGAAGAAGTCAATAATTTGGACCCGGAAATCGACTGACGACGCTGCGTGCTTCTGAATTCTCCTGACCATGTGCCCTTGCAGGAGGGGGGAAATGATCGATCAATGCGGTTACGTACGACTTGGGAGTAGGTTGATCAATGGTTGATCAACTGACTGGAGCAGTCAACCATCCTCGTACACATCTGAACTGATTCTTGTTTCCTGATGTCTCATTCAGTGAAAGAGTTCGTACTGCATACTACTTGATATGTGTACTTGCAGCAGCAACAGGTCAGGCCAAACTTGCATGGAGGCATTGCGAGCTGGGCGTGTCGTCTTTCTAAAAAATTATGACAACAACCTAGTCAGCTAGATCTGTTAGGATCTTCCCATGTTTCTTTCTGCACGTTCCATGGAGGTTCCAGTCTGCATGCATCTACAAAAGAAGAATCCAGTTAACAAGATATAGGTCAAGATATTCTAATTAACTTTCAAACACATGAAATGATGCGACCGGACCTTAACCACCAATCACGGCCTGGGGAAGACACTACACCCGAAGGAGAGAACAAGCAGCAGTCGAGTACTAGGAGACATGATTATTTTAATTACTATAATTATGAGTTTACCCTTACACCCCCACGCCAAACCGCCGTCTCGCTTCTCTTCCCCTCCTAAGCCACGCCAAACCGCTCCGTCCTCCTCTCCCCGGTCGCCGCCAACTCCTAGAGCCGCGGCGGCCGGCGCCACCCTCCTCTCGGTGCTAGTGCCGCTCCGCTCTACCCCTACCTCCTTCAGGAGCCATCGACTCCACACAGCGTCGTCCCCCGCCTCTTCCCCTCTACTTCTCCGTCACAATGCACCGCCCGATGTCCGTTGTGTGGGGGCACCGTTCCGTCCTCGCCTTCCTTTTTGTTGCCTCCCCCAGCACCGACGACTCACGGAGGTTATCATCTTGCCTTCTCGTGCAGCCCGCCTCCCTTCGTCGTCGGCTTCTCATCTGGTAGTCTCCTCCCCCATGGGTTGACCAGCCGACAAGCTCCCCCGTCACTACCAACCGGCCCGATTCCCCCAACTAGATGTCTATCTCCCACCCCACGCCAAGCCGCTCCGACCTCCTCTCCCCGGTGTCCGCCAACTTTGGTTGGGAGGACGGCTGCCCACGCGGTTAGGGCACCTTTCTTCTGCGGGCGGCGCGCGTCTACGTCGGCTCATCGGACGTCGATGACCCACCGACATTGTCCAGTAGAAGGGCGTGTACTGCCTGTCTCCGGCGGCGTCGTCCCCAACGGCGCGTGATCCCCGTGATTTGTTCGCGAGGGACTTGCCGGGCTTCATGCGCGGCAGCACCGAGTCAGCGTCGTTGCAGAAGTTGCTGAATTATTCAAGGAACAGAACGACCAATGGGCGGGCGAGCTGGGCGTCCGGGCTGAGCAATAGCTCCGGCGGTGATCAGAAGTACGACAAGATTTGCATTTGGGAGTAGGATGGGGACATCACGTGCGACATTGTGGATGGAGCCGCCTTGGCGGATGAGGTAGTGGGCGCGCTGAGAAGCGTCGGGATGGACAACAGCAGCGAGGGGGTGCCGGCACCGTCGCCGGCGCCGCACATCGTCAAGTAGGTGCCGCCGCGGGAGGTGAAACGGCAGGGAGAGACCATCGCCAAGGGGCACAAGAACTACTTGCTTATGCTCAACTTGCAGCTCGGGATCAGGTGCGTGCTTTCGTTTGCCTTCAATGGCGGGTGTGAATTATGAATATTTTGGTTGCTCAATTGTGGGATTTGACCATGTTACTACTTTGACACCACATAACGCGTAACGTCGGAGAAATTTGCATTGGCTTTGGTACCTTTGCCGATTTACAAGTTTGAATTAGGAAATATTGACATGTGAATCATTAAAGAGTTTGCTTTGGGTGATGTAAGTAATGGTTAAAAAGTAATTTTTTGTGGGTTGGCCAATCTGATTTTGATTTTAAGGTAGATGCTTCACCCTTTTGTGTGAATTTTCCACCAGCTCACAGCATTTCATTGATGGCTCAAATTGTTATTGAACTCCTTGCAAGCATATTAGCCATTTTTCTTTTATTTTTTTCTCCATGGTTAAATTCCTCTCTGCCTTACCAATGATGTGTTGACACAGGCATGCAGTCGGCAAGCAAGGTCCAATTACGCTTGATCTAAAATTGTCAGCTTTCAACCCAAAGGAAAAGGTATGGACAAAGTTCCCTCTAAAAGGCTCAAAATATACTCACAATTCTCGTGACTTCAGATGGAAGGATTACGCCCACAGGTGCTCCGGTTGGTCATCACTCCCATGATAAAGATATTGTTGGACCGAAAAGGCGACTAGAGGGGGGGGGGGGGTGAATAGGAGCACGCTCACTTTTTCAACCTCGATTAGATTCAACACAAATTTCACTCCAATAGCTATAGAAGCTATGAAGATCGATATACCAAGATCAATGGAAGACTAGGATTGAATCCAATCAAAACCCCGAAGCAAAACAACCAAAAACAATCGAAACTTAATTTCCTAAGAGAAGGCGGTCGACCTCTACTCGGGGCGGTCGACCTCTCCAAGGGGCGGTCCGACCTCTAGCTAGGGCGGTCGACCTCCACCGATGAACAAATGAAATCGGCCAAAAACGGTTGCAAATAGGTCTAACTTTTGATCTACAACTCCAAACTTCATGAAACTTGGAACACACCTTCTCTAGGATGTCAGAACCTATTCCAATCGAAGATCACGGAGATCCATGGAGAAGTTACGACATTTTTCAGTTTGAGAGATGGATGGTTCAAAAGCGAGTCAAAACGAAACGTGACCCAAAAACTTGCTCGTGGGTGATTGATGATCAAGATGATCTTAGATGTGTTCCCACATGTCACAGCAAGCTATATCATGTAAAGAAATCAATCAAAAACATGCGAATCAAAGAAAGACTCAAAATCACCAAATAGAGAGAAGAAGGGCAAAGAGACACATCTTTGATCAAAGCTTTCTTTGGATTGATTGATAGGGTTTGGGTTTACACCACTCCATCAATGGAGGACAAAGCTCAATCCAAGAGCACAAGATCAAATCAAAACTCTCTAGAACCCTAACCTCCACTAATCCTCTCCCTAAGCCAAAACTAGGGTTTCAATAATGATTGAAGGGTTGAAGGGGGTGCAGCCACCTCCTCCTCTATTTATAGTGGAGACTTAGACCTTCTAGAAAATTAACTCAAATGGGCTCCGTTAAGGCCCAACACAAGCGGGTCACACACGCACGCATTTTAAAGCGCCGTCTACAACACCTCTTAACCTAAACCGCTTCTCTTGCGCCGTGGGTAGGCAAAGGTCACCAAGGTGATATTTGGTAAGATTACCAAAATACCCTTCTCGGTCCTTCTCCAAGACCGAGTCCATCTTCGCTGGCACTTCGCATGCTCGCCACGTGTAGGTTGATCACCGCTCTCTCCATGTCGGCAAGTCTCTCCCATCCGGCTCCCACCAAACCACCATGGCACTTGCACCGACTCCGCGCCGCTTGATCAAACCAATCGCCGGCTCGTCTGTTCGGTCATCCTTGTCCATTCTCGCACCATACTTGATTTCATTGACCTCACCCGCATCGCCGATCGCTTACGACCTAAGCTCTCCAAGCCTCGTCCGATCATCCTCGCCGTTGACCGTCGTTGACCACCAAGCAACCCGCACAACAATAGACAAGCAAATCGAAACCGGAACAAGTTCTTCGCAACTTGACCCACGTTAGTCAAAACATGCATCATGCAACACATATGCATCAAACTCATGACTTTGACCTAACCAGCGAACAACGCCGCCACGACGGCGACGTTCAAGTAACAACCGGTCGATCACCCCTCGGGGCGGTCGACCGCTGGCTTTGCCGGTCGGACCGCGGACCAAAGGCGGCCGACCGCCAGAAGGACTTAGCCAATTTTCAACCCCAAAATCCAAACCTCTGGAAACTTTAAACCAATAGAACTTTTTATCGAGACTCCAAAATTATGGGAGCAAGAACAATGGGATCCCTCACTTGCCTACACCCTCTATTTTTGGCCCGACTGCTTTGACCACTTTGTCACGGCCGTCCGACCGGCGCACATGGCCGGTCCGACCTATTTGGGACCGGTCGGACCGCCGTGTTATGGCGGTCAGACCACCCGCCCGTAAAGTCCGAATAGTCTTTGAAACTTTGTCGAAAACCCGTGAAACGACAAACCATTAACGCCATTGCCAATTGTCACATCATCCTAAGATCTCGAGCATATCCCCATGATATCCACAATCTCCCCTTGATGAACACATTGGCAATAATCCGTAAAATGTAATTTGAAGGTTTGAAAAGAAAATACTTTCGTTTTTAGCACAAAGGCACAACTTGGTCCATAAGCAAGAGAAAGCAATGGAAATGACCAAGCTCGCATCGTAATAGCATAGACAAGTGAGATAAGGCAAAAGAAAGCATAAAACTTTGATTTCGAAAAAAGTCAAAAATCTCACTTAAGGTCCATATGAAAGAACAATTGTTCAATTGACCTTTGATCATTGTGAGGAGTAATAAATGCAATTCAAGTTCGTAAGAGTCAATAAGACAATAAGAATGCAATTCAAAACTCCCCTCACTATGATCCTCGGATTTGAGAAAATTTCAAATTCTCCAACTTTCTCCCTTTGTATAAACTTCTCCCCAACATCGAAATATCTTCTCCCCTTTGACAATGGAGTCATCAAGGAATCACGCCTTCCTCTCATCCAGAGATAGCAATTTGCGAGAATGAAGAAAGAAGCAAAAGAAGAAGTATGCATGAAGTGCAATGGAGTGGCTTCATTTTTGTATTTTTTTCAATTTTGATTACAAGAAGCTTTGGAGATTACCCAAAAGAACTAGCTAGCATTTCTAATATTGCACAAACAACATATCAAGCTGATGATGCTAGCAAGATCATGGCAAGACATATATATCAAAGCTAAGCACCAAGGCTCAAAAGTAAAGCAATAGATTTGATCAATTTAAGCAACGCTTCAAATTCAAAGAAGTTCATCAACAGGATCCTAAAGTGAAATTGGCCATGTCAAAATGTCAAAGTGAGATCAAAAATCTAACAAAGACCACATTAAGAGTCAATCAAGTCCCGTATTGAATCATTTTGCTCAATCTTTTATAAACGCCCATTTGTCAACATTTTTCTCATTTGAATTGAATATTGAGGTTGACTAATGATCTAACTTAGTGACAAGATCCCGGACTAGGAGCCATCCACAAACTCATCCTAAGCTTCACCAAAAGTTGATTAAAGGTATATCTTAGTAAAGAAGATTCGGACTAGGAGCCATCCACAAACTCTTTCTAAGCTTCTACCAGTATGACAAATCTTGAGGTTCATGTCATTTCGATAAGCAATCCCCATGAGATCGTTCGGATCATCAAACTATCTCCAAGTTCATGTCATTTGACAAGCGGCCTCGTAAGAATAGTTTGGCACATTTTAAGCATAAGACAATCTTGAATTTTTTTAATTTTTCACAAGAGCATTTTAGAATCTCAAGAACACAAAAGCTCAAGTAATGGTCAATTTTAGATCAAAGAGTTAACAAAGCAATTCGACAGGCCAATGTCACAAAAGGAGCACTAATTGCGCAACTCGCTAAAACATCCACAAATTGCAATTTCTTAGTTCGAGTTTGTTTTAAAGTTCTAGCTCATATAGCAAAAACTTAGCTACACATGTAAAAGCATGATAATTCTAGCAAGTCAAAGAACTAGACATGGCATTGAGCAAGAATTGAAATACTAAAGCTCCAAAGGGTAATAGGCAAAGCTTCATCAATTTTAAAAGATAAGGTAAAATTTTATATTACAATGCATCTTTTGGATTTTTCAAACAACTTGAAGTATTTTACATATGAATGCAATATGATACAATGCGATGCAATAAAAGCCTAAAACCTAAAAAGTTCAAAAGATCAACAAGTTCGTAAAAGAACAATAAAAGATCAAAAGAACAAGGTAAGATCGTAAAAGATCGAACTCCCCTCAAACCAACCCATAGGGATAAATTACCCTAACTCGCTTCTTAAGGTGGCAAACCTAGTTGGGTCTAAAGGTTTGGTGAGGATATCACCATTGAGCCTCTGACTCACGAAGTGTAGCACAATATCACCCTTCTCGACATGGTCTCTAAGGAAGTGATAGCGAATGTCTATGTGCTTGGTCCTAGAGTGTTGCAGTGGTTCTTAGCAATGTTAATAGCGTATGTTATCACGAAAAGAGGAACACTAGCAAAATTTAACCTGTAGTCCTTAAGAGTGGATACCATCCACAAAATCTGACTACAACAACTAGCAGCAGCTACATACTCAGCCTCAGCAGTAGATTGTGCAACAGAGGACTGCTTCCTAGAAGACCAAGAAACAAGAGAAGTGCCTAGAAGTGACAAGTGCCCGAGGTACTCTTCCTATCAAGCCGATGACCGCAAAATCGAATCGAAAACCCCGAATGGATAAAGAAGAAGAACAGGAGTACCAAATGCCATATTGGAGGGTAGAGTGTAAATACCTGAATATGCGCTTAACTGCTTGGCGATGGGAAGTTCTCGGAGACGCCTGAAACCTCGCGCAGAGGCAGACTGTGAAGTGGATGTCCGGTCTTGATGCCGCCAGTGCGTGAGGGAGCCGATCATGTCATGCAGTACTCGCGTTGATCCACGGCTTCTCCTTCCTCATCTGGATCCAGCGATCGAAGTCGCCATGGGAGTGGCGATCGGCTTGCGATCACCCATGTCAAGCGCTTGAGCAGATCCTTAGTATACTTCGTCGATGGATGAAGATCCCTTCCTTACATTGCTTGATTTGAAGCCCCGAAAGTAATTGAGCTCTCCCATCATGCTCATCTCAAATTCCTGGGACATAGTCTCGTAAAAGCTAGAAACAAGAGCATGAGAAGAACCACCAAAGATAATATCATCAACGTAAATCGAGCAAGTAAGAAATCATTGCCACGCCTAAGAATGAACAAGGTCTTGTCTACCTTACCCATCTCAAAATCATTCTTAAGCAAGAAGGTCTTAAGTCTATCATACCGGTGCTCTAGGGGCTTGTTTAAGACCATACGAGGCTTTGGATAGCTTGAAGACATGATGTGGGTTCTTGGGATTCTCAAAGCACAGGGGTTGCCTAACATAAACCTCCTCCTCTATAAAACCATTCGAAAGGCACTCTTAACATCCATCCGATATAATCTAAAGCCCTTAGAGGCAAAGAAATGCAAGAAGAATGCGAATAGCTTCTAGTCTAGCAACAGAGCAAAGGTCTCATCAAAATCTAACCCCTCAACTCGGCTAAAACCCCGAGCTACTAACCTAGCCTTGTTTCTAACCACGTAACCATCCTCATTTTGTTTGTTTTTGAAGACCCAATGGTTCCTATAACATTATGACCACTAGGAGGTTCTACTAGGTTCCAAACCTTATTCCTCTCAAAATTCTCTAACTCCTCATGCATGGCATTGACCCAACTCGAATCGATAAAGCATGTGATATATCGCGGGTTCAAAAGAAGCTACAAAAGCGTAATGAGAATAGAGGTTTGGATCATGATACCGGAGCGAGTGACTCGCTCATGGATATTACCTATCATCCGATCCGGCGGATGTTTGCTTTTGAATGTGAAGTGGCGCACCGAGAAGAAAGTACCTCTTCGACCCGCAGTATCTGCGATGATGAAGATGCAAGAGTGCCTCAACCGAAGGCGAAGTAGTCACAGCGGGTTCTTGTGCAGAATAGGAATGTCAACAAAGAAGCGGTGGAAGAGTATCATCGAGTCCATCATCATCTTCCTCTACAAATATACTCTCTGTCACCGTATCACCCGAAATATCCGATCTAGCTCTGTGGCTAGTCTCATCAAAAGTGACATTGCATGTCTCTGAACGAGTTAGTTTCAAGATTAAAACTCGAAACCCTTGAATGAGCAGATAACCCGTAAATAAACCATCAAAAGTTCTTGACTCAAATTTATCTAGATTTCTGCCTTGAGAATAAAACACTTGGATCCAAAGACTCGAAAGTGCGAGACAGAGGGTTTTCTACAAAAACGAAGCTCATAAGGAGTCTTGCCCAAAGACGGTCTCAAAAGACACGATTTGCAATATGGCAAGCGGAGAAATAGCTTCGCCCAAAACCTCCTGAGTGCTATACTCATCTAGCATTGTCCTAGCCATCTCAACTAGAGTCCTGTTCTTCCTTTCCACAACGCCATTTTGTTGAGGGACGTGTGGGAGGAGAACCGATGCTCAATTCCACGCCAAAGACAAAAGGAAGCAAAAGATGCATTCTTGAACTCCGTGCCATTGTCATCATGGATCGCTCTCAAGGCACTTGGAAGTTCGAAGCCAAACGAAGAACAAGATCATGATAATGATCAAAAGCTTCATCCTTCAAGTGAGAAAGAACACCCAAGTGTATCTAGAAAATCATCGACTATGACAAGAATGTACCATTTTCCACCAATCGACCGAACCTAAGCGGGACCAACAAGATCCATATGAAGCAACCGTCCCGGTCCGTCGGTCATGACCATAGTCATCGATGGGTGTGAGGCGGCAACTTGCTTGCCATGCCTACTGTAGCGCATCTACAAAGATCCTTGACGGCTTTGAGTTTAGGCAAACCTCTCATGAGCTCAAGGTTGCTAACTCGCGTCGATGATCAAAACCAATGTGCCCCAAACGACGGTGCCAAAGCGTAACTCGTAAGAAGAAGATGAAATTAAGCACTTGAGAGAACCAAAAAGAGATTCGTAAAAATCACTCCAAAGATCCTAGCAACTCTAGTAATCCCAAAAACAAGCTCACCAAATTAATCAAGCACCGACAAGCATTTTTCTTAAATCTAGTCTCATAGCCATCATCAAGAAGTTGAGAGACGAAAGCAAATTAAACCTTAGCTTGTCCACAAGGGCGACGTCCTTGAGGATGAACTTGTCGTTCACCCTGATCGATCCCGTTCCTTCAATCCGCCCTTGCCTATCATCTCCAAAGGTGATGAATTCATCACCCGTCGACCGCGTGAAGGAGGTGAACCATCTTGAGTCTCCTGGTCATGTGGCGTGAATAAATGAGTCGATTTAACCACGTGTCCTTCCTCTTTCCGGTAATCCCGAAAATCAAGGCACAGAAGAACAATGTGTCTCAACATCAAGTTAGTTAAACAAGACTTGGGAACCCAAAGATCTTGAGACACATGTCTGCGAGTAGTATGCAAAGCAGAAGTGCTATCCTTGATTAAGTTTGAAGTTCTGTTATGAGCAATGGTTACTTTAACATAAGAGTTATCCTGTCTAGGAACATGATGATGAGCATGTGACACAAATCCTAAACCAGTTTCCTCTTTTCTACATTACCATGTCTCATAAAAGCTCTAGGTTGATTGAGTGAAATTCTAGCAAAATTTTTCTTATCATTTTTCAACCTACGCCAGTAACTCAACCAAATGTCCATTCTTCTTGCAATAGGTGCAATGGTACTTGATACCACCGGGAGAAGCACCCTTTGACTTAACAGAAGTTTGGGCAAAACCCGCAGATTTAAAAGTAGTTTTTAGGGTTGGGTTTTAAATTCAACTAACCCATTTTCCAAGACTTGAGTTACTTGGGGCTTAGAATTATCTTGGACAGAGTTGTATCCTAATCCTTGCTTCTTATAAGGAGTCTTAGATTTGTCCGTAATCATGTTTAATTGTTTCTTACCTTTAGAAAATTTTCTAAGGTATCCTTAAGATAAGCATTTTCTTTTCAAGATTAACACATGACTCACAAGTTTTGCCTTTAATAGCTCTAGCATATTTTTCCTTATATAAAGCAATTTCAAGTTTAAGAGCGGACATGAAGCACATGTAGAAGACCCAATCTTGTTCTTAAGCTTGGCATATTTAGCTCTAACGCTTCTAAGATATCTTTAACTTCATGTTCGTTCAATGCAAAAGAGCAAAGGCTAGGATCAATAAACACTGTGAGCAACCAACTTGTCGGAATCTAAGCATTTTTCACAAGGAGCAGATTTAACCTCAACTAACTCACCTAGCATTTTCAAGTTGTTGCAAAGCAATATCATGAGCGATTGCGCTTTAGCAAATTACGAGTGTAGAGCATGGCGGAAGAACATTCATCGATTCAAGAGTCTTAGTATTTGCAAGTTCTAAAGTCAAATTATCTACTTGAGACTCTAAGTCCTTGTTTCTAGCCATGATATACTCTAACGCCTTATCTCGCTCATGAGTTGCTCAAAGATAGTTTCGATCTATCGAAAGGACATCATAGGAGAGAGGTACCTCATCGTCGCCGACGCCGTCGAGTCGACCATGAAGCAAACGCCGGTGAAGTCCTTGGCCTTCCCTTCTTCTTGTCTTGAGGATCTCCTCCTCCTTGTCATCCTCGCTCCCGAGTCCACATCGCTAAGGATTGTTCCCCAAAAGCGGCAAGAACCCTGAGTCGCTTTTGTGAGCTTGGCAACATCAAATCTTGATTTGTTCCATTGAGGCTTCTTCCAAGTGGCTTTCCTTCCTTGTGGTTGCTCTTTCCTTTCAACTTGGGGCGCTTTGTCTTGATGTGATTAAGCTCACCACACTCATAGCAAGTCACGGACCTCCTCTCTTTTGTTTCTCATATTGTTATAGGCCCGTGTGGCTTTTCTCGACTATGAGGGCTAACTCGGCCTCGTGAAGACTCTCAAACTCCTCTTCATGGATTGCGATAAACCAACAGTTTAAAATCCGTAAGAAGACTCGGAAGACCCATCGAAGCTCTCTTGAGCGGTCCGCTACCAAGGCCATATTTTCCTTCTTGGGATGATCAATCCTCTTGATCTCATGAGTCTTAAGCTTGCTATAGAGCAGCTCCAAAGTCAGATCAGAGAGGTTGACGTTCTCCTCAATGGCGGTAGCCTTTATCTCCCACTCCTTGGTGTTGATTGCGGCCAAGAGGTGGGTGGCATTTTCAGACTGAGAATATTCAATTCCAACAGCCTTCATCTGATTAATCACTTTGTTGAAGCGACTGAAAATGTCATCGATGCTCTCTCCGGGACGCATCTCGAATTTGTTATATTCACGCTTATAGATCGTCGCGTACTTTCTTGATTTGAGACGAACCTCATGGTAGGTTTCGAGGTGTTCCAAATCTCGTGCGCGATCCTCAAGATTGCAAATTCGATCATACTCGCCTACCAAGCCCACCATACAAGAGGTTCTTTGCCTTATTGTTGTTAGCCAAGAGGGTCGCTAGCCGCAGAACAACTTCGGGAAGAACGGCGGGGCTCGAACAACCTCCCATATAGCTTGTCCTTCGCTCTCAAGGAAGACTCGATGCGATTCTTCCAATAGGCATAGTCGTGCCCATCAAGATATGCGCTTGGTGGAGTACTTATCCATCGCCAAGTTCAAAGGACCTGTTAAGATCAAGATTGAACTAACCGGATCGATACCACTTGTTGGACCGAAAAGGCGACTAGAGGGGGTGAATAGGAGCACGCTCACTTTTTCAACCTCGATTAGATTCAACACAAATTTCACTCCAATAGCTATAGAAGCTATGAAGATCGATATACCAGTACAGCGGAAGACTAGGATTGAATCCAATCAAAACCCAAGCAAAACAACCAAAACAATCAAACTTAATTTCCTAAGAGAAGGGCGGTCGACCTCTACTCAGGCGGTCGACCTCTCCAAGGGGCGGTCCGACCTCTAGCTAGGCGGTCGACCTCCAAATTATGAACAAAGTGAAATCACCCAAAAACGAAGTTGCAAATAGGTCTAACTTTTGATCTACAACTCCAAACTTCATGAAACTTGGAACACACCTTCTCTAGGATGTCAGGAACCTATTCCAATCGAAGATCACGGAGATCCATGGAGAAGTTACGACATTTTTCAGTTTGAGAGATGGATGGTTCAAAACCGAGTCAAACGAAAACGTGACCCAAAAACTTGCTCGTGGGTGATTGATGATCAAGATGATCTTAGATGTGTTCCCACATGTCACAGCAAGCTATATCATGTAAAGAAATCAATCAAAAACATGCGAATCAAAGAAAGACTCAAAATCACCAAATAGAGAGAAGAAGGGCAAAGAGACACATCTTTGATCAAAGCTTTCTTTGGATTGATTGATAGGGTTTGGGTTTACTGACCACTCCATCAATGGAGGACAAAGCTCAATCCAAGAGCACAAGATCAAATCAAAACTCTCTAGAACCCTAACCTCCACTAATCCTCTCCTAAGCCAAAACTAGGGTTTCAATAATGATTGAAGGGTTGAAGGGGTGCAGCCACCTCCTCCTCTATTTATAGTGGAGACTTAGACCTTCTAGAAAATTAACTCAAATGGGCTCCGTTAAGGCCCAACACAAGCGGGTCACACACGCACGCATTTTAAAGCGCCGTCTACAACACCTCTTAACCTAAACCGCTTCTCTTGCGCCGTGGGTAGGCAAAAGGTCACCAAGGTGATATTTGGTAAGATTACCAAATACCCTTCTCGGTCCTTCTCAGAAGACCGAGTCCATCTTCGCTGGCACTTCGCATGCTCCGCCACGTAGGTTGATCACCGGCTCTCTCCATGTCGGCAAGTCTCTCCCATCCGGCCCCACCGAAACCACCATGGCACTTGCACCGACTCCGCGCCGCTTGATCAAACCGATCGCACCGAATCGTCTGTTCGGTCATCCTTGTCCATTCTCGCACCATACTTGATTTCATTGACCTCACCCGCATCGCCGATCGTTACGACCTAAGCTCTCCAAGCCTCGTCCGATCATCCTCGCCGTTGACCGTCGTTGACCACCAAGCAACCTCGCACAACAATAGACAAGCAAATCGAAACCGGAACAAGTTCTTCGCAACTTGACCCACGTTAGTCAAAACATGCATCATGCAACACATATGCATCAAACTCATGACTTTGACCTAACCAACGAACAACGCCGCCACGACAGGCGACGTTCAAGTAACAACCGGTCGATCACCTCGGGGTCGGCTCGACCGCTGCTTGCCGGTCGGACCACGGCCAAAGGCGGCCCGACCGCCAGAAGGACTTAGCCAATTTTCAACCCCGAAAATCCAAACCTCTGAAACTTTAAACCAATAGAACTTTTTATCGAGACTCCAAAATTATGGGAGCAAGAACAATGGGATCCCCTCACTTGCCTACACCCTCTATTTTTGGCCCAGCCTGTTTTGACCACTTTTGGTCACGGCCGGTCCGACCGGCGCACATGGCCGGTCCGACCTATTTGTGACCGGTCGGACCGCCGTGCTATGGCCGGTCAGACCGCCCCTGTCCAGAAAGTCTGAACAGTGCTGAAACTTTGTCGAAAACCCGTGAAACGACAAACCATTAACGCCATTGCCAATTGTCACATCATCCTAAGATCTGGAGCATATCCCCATGATATCCACAGATATATGTTGTACCCTTGCTCTGGTGTCATGATGCTGATCGACGTATCATTTGTTTTGATCTGAATCGCAGGACACTGCGCAAGCTGTTCATGGTGGATGCTGCTGACTATATGTTATCCCTTTGCGGAAGTGAGACTCTCCGGGAGCTCCCATCCCCTGGTAAGAGTGGAAGCTTCTTTTACCTAACAAATGATGATCGATACTTGATAAAGACAATGAAGAAATTAGAAGTAAGAAGTAAAGATTTGTCCTCTGTGGTTGCTTCTGTCTCTAAACTTTCCAAGCTTCGTAAATAAGGACATAAGTTTTATTCTGAATGCAAGAAACACATTTACATTACAGGTGCTTCTGAAGATACTTCCACCTTACTACAATCATGTCCGCGCATTTGAGAATACTCGAATTACCAAATTGTTTGGTCTACATTGTGTCAAGTTATAGTTAGAGATGAATGTGACTGTATATTTCTTTTCCATCCTTAGCACTACCTTTGTTATATACATTTTTGCTAATGTTCAAAATGTGTGCCCTGATTGTTTACTGCTGTATTACTACTCAGGTTTGTTTTGTCATAATGGGAAATCTATTCTGCTCTGATTATTCTATCTATAGACGTTTTGATCTAAAAGGCTCATCTCTTGGCCGTACAACTGACAAGCCACACACCGAGATTGATCAGTATACTACCCTGAAAGACCTCGATCTGAACTTCATATCTTAACTACTATAATTCTCAGTTTACCCCGTTCGTCCCCCTCCCCACTCACCCCCATCCACCACTCGCGCACGTCTCCTGCCTGGCCACAACTACCGCTCCCTTCCTTCCTTCTCCCCCTCCCTCTCCCCACCCTCGGCCCCGACCCGCCCGCCCGCCCCTTCCTTCCTTCCTCCCCCTCCCTCTCCCCACCCGCGGCCCAACCAGCCACTCCCTTCCTCCCTCCCCCACCCTCTCCGTATCCCCACCCGCCGCCCCGACCCGCCGCTCCCTTCCTTCCTCCCCCTCCCTCTCCCTCTCCCTCTCCCCACCCGCGGCACCGACCTCGTCGACACGCAGCATGCCGGATCTACCCTCCCCCGCCCGCCGTGGCCCCCAAGGAGACCGGCGGTAGCGCGGCGGAGCAGGCTAGGACGATCATCGGCGTGCTCAACCTGCTCTCCCGCAACCTCCTGCTCCCCCCCCCCCCGCCATGCTCCAGGCCGTCTCATCCATCTACCACGATGGCGGCACGGGGAAAGGAGAAGGGGAGAAGGAAGGGGGCGACGACGAGATGGTAGTTCGGGATGGAGGCGGTGAGGGCGGAGAGGGGGGAATCCGTGGACACTGGCTGTGCGGCCGAGGTGAGTGCGGGCGCTTCTTCGGCACCAACAATAGTTCGGGCCTCTTCGCCGTCGTCTACACCAACAGGATGTCCATCAGGTACATGGGCGTTAACCACAACGGCCACGACGTCGGGGTTATGCAAGCCAACCGCCCCGCCCCCACGCGCCGCGCCGTCTACTACTTCGAGGTGACCGTCAGGAACGACGGGCACAAGGGGCAGACCTCCATCGGGTTCACCACCTAGAGCTTCAAGATACGGCGCCAACCCTAGGTTGTTTATAGTTCTTTTATCTGTCCTTCATGCTTATCGAAGCTGAAATAGCACCACATTTCGCTCGATGTAATTTGAGACGTGTTTTCGTGTGTGTTTGTGACACAGTCTGCAAGGTATCGACCAGCAAATGCGATTTACAATGAGCTCGCGGCTTCCTTTCCTTTCAGGGCTCCCACGAATGGTACTCCTGGCGCAGGCACAGTTCCTTCTCTCTCTGCGCAAAGTATGGCTTCCAAGGGTACGTAATTTGGCTCAGTTTCTTTGATGTCACGTTGAATTGTTTGGAGCATGGTCTCTAGGCTGAGCCTTCAGATGTCACGTTGAATTGTTTGGAGCATGGTCTCTAGGCTAAGCCTTCAGATGATACTTTGTAATTTGGTGTGAACTACTGTTTGTTTCTTGATTGGGAAGTGCTGGTCTATTTTTTGTTTGTGAATTGCTCATAATTTTGAAGGGAAGACTAACAGCTCGCAACATTTTATCCCCATCACTATAGTTTGTTTTGTCTATTTAGTTCTTACCATGTCGTATTATTTTTTGCAGTATAGGATTGGGAGGTTTAAAAGGAGGATAGTTGTAGAAGATTTGAACAATAGATGGACGTGCCAGAGAGGCAGTGGCTAGCGAATCAGCTCAGCGGCCTGCTCATCAGGGACGCGCCCTCTGTGGACACGCAGGCCGTGCTCAGGCCGCGTGGCTCGTCGGGCCCCGCTGTCAAGAACACGGCCCTGGCATATGTCCTTGCGCCGCACGGTGCATACTACGACTACAACTTTGGGGCGCTGGGTTCTTCAACTTTTGGTACTAACCATAGTATGTTCTATTTTCTAGGATGAGGAATTGGCTTCAAAGCTTAATTCTACATCCGCTAAGGAAAAATTATACCAAAAAATTGCAGAGATTGAAGGACCCTCTATGGCTCTTATGTCCACTAAGGTACACTACTCAGACTTAAGTTAAATATTGCCAAGAAGTTTTCTCTTAGGTTAATTGATCATGGACAAAAAGGTGTAGAAATGCTTGACTGATTTTATTGTGGTGGCATGCTTGCAATACATACGAAAACATGAAACAGAGACGGAAAGGAGAGGTCAGTGCTATTCTCTTCCCTTTCCAATATCGCTACTGTTGTCGTCTTATGGAGGTTTAGGTCTGCTCTTACCGCAATTGGGGTTGTTGTAGGGGAATTTGATCATCGAAGAATGTATTCTGAGGTACATTTATGCAATCATGTGAATGCTATGTGTTTGATAGAATGCCTACAAGCACTAACATCGTATTATGTTGTTGCCAATGCATGTTGCATCATGAGACAGGTTGTTGGCTTCAGCGATCTTAGCCTTGGTGCCATTGTTTACCCAACTAAGATTTCCGTAAGGTTAGCAAGGGAGCAAAATCATATATTTGTCAGGGGTCATAAAAGAACTTTCTTATGAATCAGAAAGTATTGCACTTTTAGTTTTGGGCTTTTGAGATGAAATTACTATATTTGTGTTACTGTTGTTGATAGATGTTCTCAACTAGATTGCAGTTCTCAATTTTATGTTCTGTTCTACTACACAAATCGACCATCAACTGTGGATTTAGTAGAATGTACATTTCTACATTGTCATTATTCTATTTTATTTGTGGTTGGTCCTTCGAGACAAAACTTGTGAACATTACATGCCTAAAGATCAACAACTGCAACAATATGGGGATTTCACCACAGCAACACAAACACAAGATCCTCCCATGTACAGGAGAGGTCTCCGTTTCGGGAGCTGGTAAATATGTAAAATTGTGCTCAACCAAGTTCGTTGTCTAAAGGAAAACGAGGTTGACTGATCCATATATTAGTATTTCTTCCATATATATCTATATACAATGTACATTGAGAGATTAACGATGTTTACTATACTATGTTCATGGTACTCTGACCAGAAACTTGGTGAGCCCAAAAGTTGTAAAGGCGACCTCCACACATGTACATGGGAATTCTCCATTTGGAGGTGTGCTGAATGTATTTGGTTTTCTTATCAATCAGCCAAGTTATTTGTATAGCAAATTTTAACTCATTTTTCCTCAATGAATTTAGGTAACACATCTGGCCGTTTTACCACAGGAAAGTTAGGTACACATCTAGGGGTGTATTGTGGGAGAACCAAGATTCTGGCCAAGCTAAGGACTGACATCGATTCCACACGAAAAAATGCCAAAAATATTGTATATATAGATGTTTTAGTGTAATCCATGTATCACTTTCATGTGTTTGGACTTCTTCTGCATTTCATTGCGCACTAGCGGTAGCATATAGATTGTTTGATTTCATATCTTCATGGTATTTCAAAACTGGTGTAATAGCAGTAGCATATAGCATGTAATTTATGCTCTGGAATTGTTTGGTTTCATATCTTCATGGAGAATGAGATGGTCAGAGCATATTTATTTATTGGTTTGCTTTCGGTTTTTTACTCTGACTGCTATTCAGACAAAGAGAAGGGTGTGTATATGTGCAATCTATACATGTTTAAGTGGACATGTCAAATTGAGTTTTGAGAGTGATATTCTTGCTTTTAGGTTGTTTAGTTAAGAGTAACAAAAATTGCTTTTGTTCACCACTGCTGGGCTTAATTTGGAGCTTCCTGTTCTTTACTCTCTGTTGGCCATTCAAATAGCAATGTCATATGTGCAATTTGTTCCTGTTCAGAGGACATGTTAAACTAAGTTTGAGCAACCGAAAGTATTATTGTTGACCACTAAAGGACGTGTGATGTCATGATCATAATGGATGGGAGAACACCTTGAGCAGGTCCATTATGTGTTTTGACTTCTAATTTTGTGAGCTTAGCGTATCCCTTGCCCCTCCTGGTGGGTGGTGCTTACATGGCTGGACACTTCCATAATTTGTCTAACCAATTTACATTGGAACTAAGCAATTTGAGTTAATGTAAATATATATTTGTTTCATAGTTGTTGTACTTTAAACAGTAGAGTACTAGCTGGTGCTTTGAAGTCTGATAACTATTTTTGTAGGATCTGGTATGAGGCAATGAAGAAGAAACATAAACTGGATATATATGTTTATCTGTCCACAAGTACTTTCAGGTTGTTTAGTTGGGATATATATGCTTTCAGGTTTTTAAGTTGGAATGTCACCAAGTTGTGTCCAAAATGTCTTTATCTTGCAATGTTTTGTTTTGAGCATGCTGGAGCCACAAGTTATAATGGGGATCAACTAAGGTAGCATTAGTCTTGAACTTCAGTACGTAGCCTTTTTTCCCCATTATTTTAGAGGTCATTCACGACACAGCTAGCATGTCCATCATCCATGTGTTTTGGCTTGGCAATTTACGAGACAAATAGGTGTATAATTTCTCTTTTTTGGTTTATGAAGTTGTGATTCCGTTAAGCGAGCATAGATGTTCTCAACTAAACTTCAGTTCTCAATTCTATGTTCTGTTCTACTACACACATCGACCATCAAATGTGGATTTAGTAGAATGTACATTTATGCATTATCGTAACTACTATAATTCAGAGTTTACCCCCATCGTCCTACCCCAGGCATCGTCCCCTCCCGCGGGCAGCGCCCTCTTGCGTCCATCTCCGTTGAAAACGCAGCGATGTCTCCCTCTTCTCACAACTGCTCTTCCTCCCATGAAATCCTGCCATTCCCCACGATCGTCCCACCCACCTCGCTACCTCACACGAAAAAAGCGTCGTCGCCACCCTTCTCGCTACTAAATGATCGCCCCATCCCTCTACCTCCCATTACCCTCTCCCGATGCCGCAACGCCCTCGCCCCAGCCCGCCACTGAGCCGCCCCCGCCCCTCTCCCCCGCCCGCCGCCGAGCCACCCTTTCCTACCCATCCTTTCCACCGTCCTTTGCCCCGCGTAACTCCCCCTCTGTCTCTCTCTTCTATGTGAAACCAAAAAAGTGGAAAAGATGGAGATGGCCATTGACAAGACATCACCGTTGCCGTCCACCTCGCCGGCGTTGGCGGCGGCGGACGTGCTCGGCGGATTGTGCTGGTCAACTAATTGTCGACAATAGGAGAAATAGATTCAGTAGCTTACTAGCATCTAATAGGACAGTTGTTCATATATACTCCATGTTATATGGGAACATGTTTGATTCTTCACCTGAAGGTGTTCTTACTGTACTTGATAAATTTTGAATCTTCTTATTACATTGTAGGGCCTTAAATTTTAGAGATTTGCATGCGAATGTGTTGTGTCGAGCCATGCGAATGGTCTGATAGGTTATGTAATAACTGGAAACTTTGTGAATTCCCTCCTCTATCAATGAAATCCAATACTGTATTTTATCAAAGAAATGGCTTGTATCACTATGGTATTAGTCTTTGATTTCGTAAAGTGATCTTTGCATAGATTTTAGCAAAATTATCATCAAAGATATTTTATGTAAACTGATAAATTTTTGGATGTTAACTATTTATGGTACATGTAATGAAAAGAGATTAATTAGTAAAAGTGGGGATATTTTTTCTCATTTTGATAGGGCTAGAGCGGTAAAGGGTAAAGGTAGGTTGAGAACCAAAGATTGGGAGCAGCCGGGCATGTTATCAAATTCCAATGGTATACTATTCGATAGTAACATAACTGGGTTAAATATTGACATAATTTAGCATTTGTGGTATTATTTATTTAACTTCCGTTGCAACGCACAGGCACCCTACTAGTAACTAATCAAAGACATGGTGTTTGTAACCATGGAAAGCAACTGGAGCTAATACCACCAGAGCTCAGTGGTACATCGGAATCTCATATGCCTACTCTCTGCTAGAACGAAGCTTATCTTGACTAATAAAGATTGGGATTTATCTTTTACAGCGGGGTCCCACCCCACCACACGCCATGTACGATTAAAATACACTAAACCGCCACCCTGACCCATCCACTCGCTACGCTGCACTGCGCCATGCCGCGCCTCCCTTGCCCGCCGCCACACCCCCTCACCCACTGCTCGCCTCGCGCCCCTCATGGACGAGGCCCCGCCGCCGTGGAAGGAAAACAAGTCGCACGTGGCCATTGAGTCCTTGTCAGGGCCCCTCGCGGCAGCTGCCGCCCACCTCTCCGGCCGCTCCCATCCTCCCGCGACTTCCACTTCAACAACTTCCCCTTCTTCATGTCCTCCGTGGGTGTCGCCGCCAGGGCTGACTCCTCCCTCAGCATTATCAGCGCCACTTCGCTCCTCCCGAACTTGCAGTCGCTGTTCCTCTAGGACGATCTGGACGACGGCCACGACTGGGTCGTCACCGTCAATGACGACCTGTTCGAGTTGTTCGGCGCCTCAATGGATGAGTTCATGGTGCTACGAGAGAAGGAGGAGGCCGCCGGCCGGATGTAAGATTGATGAGGCCGACTAGAAGGGGTGAATAGTTGGTCTTAAAAACCTCTAAGGCTAAAACCGATTTCTAATACGGAAGCAAAAGTTAATTCGATTTTACACAATTAAAACATAAATATTCTAGTTTTCCTTAAGTGCACCAACACCCTATGTATAAGTCAACGTTTGTAATCCTATTTGACATGCAATCAATTTAATTCTAGAAATGTAAATTGCACAAAGTAAATCACAAGAGAGAAAATCATAATGACAAAATGATGTTTTACCGCGGTGTTCGAAGACTTGCCGGTCTCCCCTAATCCATGTTGAGGTGAGCCAAAACGAATTGGACCGACTCCACGAATTAAGCCAACACCTCTGAGGTAAGCCTAAACGAATTGGACCGGCTCACAATTTGAACTAACACCCCGATCCACCCGGGGTTGCTCTTCCTCCACTCCGGATATGGCAAGCGTCAAACCACTCACAACCGCCCGGGTCTTCACACAATCTTCTTTGAGAAGATCACCGGCGCAACTCCTCCAAACCATCTAGGTGTTGGCAAACACTAAGAGTAGCAAGTCGAAGACGCACACTTAAACAAATCAAGTGTCTAAACTTAATGGATACACAGTCCACCACCTAATGCAACATCTGCACTAGGATTTTGCTCTCTAAGCTTACTAAGTGCAGCACATGCACAATAGAGAGGAGAGTGCTTGCTCTTTGCTCAAATGAATGAAAATGGCACTAGTAACACTCACACAACCGGCCACAAGGGGTATTTATACAAACACAAGAAAAACTAGCCGTTGGAGAAGAATCTTCAAAAAACTAGGAAAACCGGTCTGACCGCCAACCAATGGCCTGTCAGACCACCCTAGCTCCAACGGCTATAAAACTAACAGTTGGACACCACCCTAGCTCCAACGGCTATAAAACTAACCGTTGGACACACATCCAAGCTGACTACCCTCACAAGGGCCGGTTAGACCAGACTAAACCGGTCAGACCGCCAGAGGGGCGGTCAAACCGCTCAACAAAGGAACAAAGCAAAACCAGATAAACACCTTCTTTGGAAATAACGTACTGCCAACTGAAAATCAGTCCTACCACACTGCGGTAGTACCGCACTTCACGTGCAGTAATACCGCAAGATGGTAGTAGCACAGTTATACTTGTGGTCATGTCGGTTTTAGTAACAACTACGGTTCAAGAAGCATGCAAGTCTTAGTTGATCAAAATGATTGGGGAGGCTGGCTGTGGGGCTGGTCAGACCGGCCAACACATGGCGGTCAGACCGGTTGCCCACCGGTCAGACTGGTTAATACTGACCATCAAACCGTCAGGAGGTTTTGACCGGCACTCAGCCTAGTCAACCACTTCAAGAGTCGGTCAGACCGCCACATGGCTACGGTCAGACCGCCAGACTAAGAAGGCTGAAAAACAGATTGTACTTTTCTTTAACTCAAATCGCAAAACATGTTTGCCGATTGATGCGTGATACAAACAAGGGTTGAAGGCGAGATTCTCAACAAGTTGCAAAACACATTTGTCAACTTTTAGAATCACACCATAAGGAACATGGTACAAGGACTTAAACCATTTGTAAAATACATTAGCAAACTAAAGTAACATGCTACAAGAATTATACACGAGCCTCAATTATTTATAAAAACACATTCGCAAATATCGGCAACATGCTAACGAGAGGCAAAGCAAGCAAAATGAGCTATCAACACATGACACACTCAAGCTACTAGTCAAGACACCTCTTACTAGAACAGCAACCTATACTAATAATCCGGTCTTTCAACCAAACACCGAGGCCGGTAAAAGATTAGGAACACTTCCTTAGCCTATACTAGTCATACATTTGCCTTGAGCATCCATCTTGGAGTGATCACTTGATGACGAACATCTTCACTTCAAGTCCGAGTTCTTAACTTGATAATTATCAACACATGATGATTTCCTTTCTCCAGGTTCTTGACTTGAATATCATCAACACATGATAATCTTTTTCACTTCGGGATATTGTATTGAATATCATCAACACATAATGATTTTATTTACTTCGGGATCTTATTTTGATTCTCATCAACACATAATGACATCTTTCATCCTGAGTCTTAACTTGATGACAATCAACTCACGATGCCACCTAAAGTCTTCATCATCATGTGTTGGACCGAAACGGCGACTAGAGGGGGGTGAACAGGAGCACGATCTCTTTTTCACCAAGATCGGATTCAATACGATTTTGACTCCAATAGCTATGGGTGCTATGAAGATCAATGTACAAGTACAACGGAAGACTTGTATTGAATCCAATCAAAACCCCGAAGCAAAACAACAAAAAATCATGAAAACTCAATCCGCAATAAGTTGGGCGGTTTGACCACTCAGATTGGCGGGTCGACTTTTACATGGGGCAGTCTGACCTCCAGCCCGATGAACAGTAAAATTAGCCCGAACTCAAAATCACAAATTGGTCTAACTTTTGATCTATAACTCCAAACTCCACGAAATTTGAAACACACCTTCTATAGGATGTCGGGAACCTGTTTCGCCAAAGTTATGACCTTTTTACGTTTGAGTGAAGGTTGCTTCAAAACCGAGTCAAAACGAAAATATGATCCAAAAACTTACTCGTGGGTTATAGATGATCAAGATGATCCTAGATGGGTTCCCATATGTCACAGCAAGTAAGATCCAGGCCAGAAACCAAAAGAAAAGACGTGGATCAAAGAAAACCTCAAAATCACAAAATAGAGAGCAAGAGCATAAAGAGACTCAACTTTGAGGAATCTTATTTGGATTGATTTGAGATAGATGTTGGTTTACAGCCACTCCATCATGGAGGACGAATACTCAACACTTGAGCATACAATCAATCCAATCTCTAGAAATATAACCTCTCCACTATTCTCCCTAAACACCAAAACTAGAGTTTCAATAATAAACACAAGAGGTGGGAGGTGCACAACCAGCACCCTTCCCTATTTATAGTGGAGGCTAGCTTCTAGAAGGTATTCTCTGATGGGCACTCGTTAAGCCTACACACAAACATGTTTCACTCACGCACATATTTCAAAGCACCGTCTTCATCTTCTCTTGCCCTAAACCACTTCTCCTTGTGCTGCGGTTTATCTAAAAGCAATCAAGGCGGTATCTTAGTGAAATTACCAAAATACCCCTTCTCGATCCTTCTCCAAAGACCGAGTACAATCTTCATGAAGCAATCCCATGCTTCACCACGTGTAGGTTGATCAACGACTCTCATCATGTCGGCAAGTCTCTCCCATCCGGCTCCCACCGAAACCACCATGGCACTAGCACTGACCCCTGCGCCGCATGTTGCAACCCGTCGCACCGAACTTCCTGTTCGGTCATCCTTGTCCATTTTGCGCCAAACTTGAGTCCACTGACTTCACCCGGCATCCTCGATCGTTCTGAATCTCAGCTCTCCAAGCCTAGCCTCGATCATCCTCGTCGTTGACCTCCAAGCGTCTTGCACAACAATAGACAAAGAAATCGATTCTGGGAATAAGTTATTCGCAAATTGACCCACGTTAGTCAAAACATGCATCATGCAACACATATGCACTGAAACCCTTGAACTTGACCTAGCCAACAAAAATGCTGCTAAAAAACTGACGAACAAGTGAAGACTGGTCAGACCACCACTCATGGGCCGGTTTGACAGCTCTGGCCGGTCTGACCGCCACCCATGAGCTGGTCTGACCACCCAGCTAGAGACTTAGACAAATTTTCACCCTGAAAATCCGAGACCTCTCTGGAAATTTCAAATGAATAGATCTTTTGACTGGAAGCTTCAAAAATTATGAGACCAAGTGTAGGAGAATCCCCTCTCTTGCCTACACCCTCATTTTTTGCTCAACTCCAAAATCCAATTTTCAAATGGCCGGTCAGACCGCCCGGGGTGGCCGGTCTGACCACCACCAGGCCGGTCCGACCGGCCAAGTGGTCGGTGCTTCTTGGCCGTTCCGACACACAAATGTATTTTTCAAATGAATAAATTGTATTGAATGAAACCATTATGAATATGGGAAAAGTGGTAGAGAAGAAGATGTATTTTCATCAATATCATTAATTAAAAGTCAGCATCACACAAATGGGAGAGAAGGGGGTTGTTTTCTTGTTCTGCATTTATATATCAATGATCAAATGCACAAAATAAATGATTTGCATGTATGTAAATAATGGTATGACATGGTTCTCTCTTTGCAGAAAAAGTCCCCATGGAGCAATTTATTGACAAAAATGTTTCTGAAAGTGAGCCAGTAAAACCTCCTGCTTTAGATGATACCCCTTTTACATTTGTTGAAGACCTGAAAACCTTGGAGGTGCTAGCGACGAAGCTGAAGAGCATTCCTGAAGTGCATAAGCCCAAGTCGCAATCACCTTCACATCAACTCCTCATCCTTCTAGCATCACAAGGGGTCACCTGAGGTATTACCCCCCGCTCCCCCAATTTTTAGGGTTTCAATTAGTTCTATTCGCTGGTATTCCTCGATCTATGGTCTCCAATTCCTACGGAGTAGCCGGATCTCATGTTGGTTCACCCCCCGTGTTTCGTTAGCTTTCGATTCGACTCCGCTTAGATGTGATCTATGTTTAGTTTCTTGTTGGAGCTGCCGAGCATAACGAATCAAATGATTGTGTGGTCTCCGAACATGCCCAAAAAGAAAGGCTAGCTGAGGATAATGGAAACAATGAGCAGTTTGAAAAATATATATTAATCTATAGTGCAATCATATGGAAATATCTCCTTAGTATTACTACTTAACACACGCAATGAATGTTGTTGCCTAAATCTAATATTTGTGCTACTAAACAAGACCACCGTGAAAACTTTTTTTTTTCAACTCAAAAAGAGCAAACAAATGACCCACAATTAATTACATGTCTGGTGTATGAGGTCAACAGATGGGTAACTACAATATCTTGTCCATCAACCATTCTTTTGGATTAGTATATATATATATATATATGATTTTTTTGGAGTTTTACCGGAAACACTCCCTTACATTGTTATTATTCAAAGCATGCGGAGTGCCCAGACGCCACATGCGTCAGACTGCCAAAATAATGATGAAATAAAATGATAGGTATCTTCAAACTTGGCATTGGCCAATCTGTTGTCCTAGATTTACTAAGAATGACTTCTCTATTTTTTTTTATATTTATTCAAAACTCATTATTCTTTTAACAAACGGTAATGAGAAATATTTTATATTAGATCTTGGGTCAAGTGATTAAAATAGTTAAGTCTGAACTAACATAAAAATGACTTGAACAATGCAAAAAGTATTCTCACGAAGCATTCTTTCTATGCTAGAGCAGTGGGATATACAAAATAGAAGCTAACCGATGACAAAGAAAGTTGTTCTATAGAAAATACGATTTAATTTCAGATGATATTCTGTGTTGGTTGCATCATTTGAGCCATAACCGTAAATCTAGCATGCTTGCAAGACCATCCCAAGTCATTCTCTCACTGTTCTCTATATGGATTATCCTCTTCAAATCCAATGCTATTACTGTAACTTCTGGTAGGTGAGAACAAGTCCAACATGTATGGAGTACCTCCATGAAAAAAGTTGTGATATTCATTAGCTTCTGGTTGGGAAACTGGCTCATTGATATCCCCTCTTGTTCTGTCGTTGGCATCTGAGTTCTCTTGAACAAATTAATTGCCTGAACACTAACGACTTAAATAGCAGAGTGCAGTGGATGAGGCTCTTGTCCTTTAGCATTTGGGAGAGATCGTGACCTCTTCATTACCTTGTGTTGCATTATCTAGGACAAAGGGATTGTTTTGAGAGAACATCTGTGTTTCTCTTGGGAAAAGGTTTTCAGTAGGAGTTGGCATTGCAAGAGTTTCAACATTTGTAGAGTGTGGCACACTTGGCTTTAGCCATGAACAATGCGGTAAGGTAACGTCGGCGATAGGAGGAGGTAGTGTGCGATAGCGCTAGCAACATGAGGAGGTAGCTAGGGGGTGGAATAAGGTGGCCGTCGACACGTAGCCCTCTTCCTTGCCTGCTGGCAATGGCCAAAATGGATAACTCGTCGGGGATGGAAGTCGGCATCAACTTGAACTTCCAAAGGTAAACAATCTATGAGCTCAAAATTTTAATTTTTGAGTATTAGTTGCAGATGATGCAATATATTGAGTTAATGTTTCTGTTTATATATGTGTGAAATAAAATTGATATTTATTATACGGTTTATGATACTATCTGCTAATATGTATCACTCTCTTTTGGAGTTTGCAACGCACGAACACCCTACTAATAAAATAGTTTAGAATGCTAGCTTTCCCTGGGTTTTCTCCGGTAGACAAACATCTGTGGGTACCACGAACTGCATCAACGTTGAGAGTCAAAGCACATCCAGATGAGGCGTCTCTTGCAGCAAGTCACTTTCTGTGGAAAATCAAGGAACATGCGAAGCGATTAGGACATATGACTCGTGGTATTGTAAATTATTTTCAACTCTTAATTATCACTCTGATGCAATCTGATGCGGTTTATTATTCGATAAAACCATATTTGTCCAGTAGTAATCCATATACTAGTGACGTAACCAAAAATGTGACGGCACAGGTCGTCATGTGTAGTCTACCTATAAGCATGTGTTTCAGACGTAGACTTATTCTTACTGCTATGTTTAAGCAATTACTAAACTTATTGGACTGTGTAAGCGACTAGAGATGGTGAATAGCAGCACACTTATTTCCTTACTGGAATTCTACTCCATTTTCACTCTAATAACTATGTGAAGCTATGATGTTCAAGGTCTCAAAATCATAGCGAGGGATTGGAGCTGAAACCAAGAAACTAACAATAAGCCCCCTAAGCCGGTTTGATAGCCAAGCAACGGGCAGTCTGACAGCTCCCTCGGTGCCGACAGAAAAATATTATGAATTTGGATCCACAAAATAACCTAACTTTTAATCTAGATATCCAAATCACTTGAGATTTTAGACATAGCTCAACTAGAAAGTCAAAAACCTATTTCAATTGAAGATCAAGACGATCATAGCTAAGGTTCCATAAATTTTTTGATTGAGTGCATGAGGGATCAAAACTGGCTGAAAATCTAAACTTAATCCAAGGGCTTGCTCTTGGATGAAAGATAATCAAGATGACCTTAGATCAATTTTGACAAGTCCTAACAAGCTAGATCACAGTAAAAAAAACCACGACAAAACACCTAGAGTACAATAACACAAAATCATAAGAAAGAGAACAAGAACAGGACATAATTCATCTTCGTACGCATTGATTGGATTGATATCGAGGAATTGGAGGTTTGCATCCATTCCACCATGTAGGACAAAAATTCACTCATGAGCACCCAATCCCACAAGTTTTCTCCTAATGCATCTATCAAATTCTAGCCTCCTCTATTCTCCCCCCTTTCCCAAAATCTTAAATTAGGGTTTATAGGCTTGGTTGGTGTGCAAATCATGCATCACCCTTAAATATTGGCGGCCAGGTCTAGAGAGAAACTTTAACGGCATATGTTATTCCTACACACAAACAGGTCTCACACTCACGCACGTTTCTCAAAGTGAATGATGATTCGACGCTCTCGAATCCGTTTCTTCGTGATCTTGTTCTCCTCATGACCTAAACCTCTTCTCCTTTGCGCCATTATACGTCGTGGTTTCTCCATGGTCACCAACCCAACATTTTGGTGAAGATATCAAAATACCTCTTTTCGATCCTTCCATCTCAATCGAGTCCAATCCTGTGAAGCAATCCCATGTTTCGTCATGTGTAGGTTCATCAATGGCTTTCCTCATGACGGTAAGTCTCTCACATCCGGCTCCCACCAGACCACCTCAACATTTGCACCGACTCAAGCTACTTGATGCAACCTATTGCACCGAACTTCCCGTTCTTGACCATCTTGCGCCTTGCTTGAGACCAACTACTTCACCCGACATCCTTGCTCGTTATGGACCTTGATTTCACCAAACCAAGTCCAGATCATCCTCCTTGTTGATCATAGTTGACTCCAAGCATCTGTGCACAATAATAGACCAATAAATCAATTATGGGCACAAGTTCTTCGCAAGTTGACCCACGTTAGCTAAAACATGCATCATGTATCACATATGCACTAATCTCATGAATTTGCCCAATTCATAAAATTTAACACACCTCACTATGCCTGAACTGCCATGGCCGGTCAGACCACCACTACTAGGCCAGTCTGACCGCTTCCCAAAACCAGAAAACACCCATCTTTGGACTTTTCAGTTGATCTCTATCTAGTTTCGCGTCCAGTCTCTATTTTCAATTACACATGATGCAAACACATTCTCAAACACTCCTACACTAGTGTTTGGTGTCCATTTAGCACAACTTTGCACCATCGGTTTGACTGCCGCCCATCGCTAGTCAGACCGCCCGGCCATAGTCGGTCAAACCGCCCCCAGGGTCGGTCACCGACAACCTGAAGCCTAACAACAATACGATAATTTGCAAAACTGAGAGTTCACTTCCTAAACTCCTCGACGACGATGCCAATTGTTCATCACTTTTACTGAATCAAATCACATGGTCTCTATAAAATTGTTGTTTGTTTATATACTATATGCACTTAGGATAAGCTTTGTCTGCTTTAGTTTTTGCCCATCGATTGAAACCTTTCACTAGCTCTCTGCTCTCTTTGGTAAGTATAGCAGTATTGGAGCGTCTATGGTTCAGGTGACTGGATTTTTTTTATTCATCAGTCACCTTTCTTAGCCGTAGGATTTTGATCTAATGGATACCACAAGTTTATATGTTGAGACAAAAAAAAATCTAAACTAGACAGAAGTAAATGTAGGTGGACCCTACAAAAAGAAAAGAAAAAAAATCTAAACTAGACAAATTTAAATCGAGGTGAACCCTACAAATACAAAAATAAATTATAAAAACAAATAGAACTAAAAGTTACAGTAGAGTTGTACTAAAATTGCACATCATTTGATACTGTAATTTTAATTTTAGTACTATGCAACGGTATATGTAGGATAAATAAAAAAATTTCAAGTAACTTAAAAATGAGCGAACCAGCATTAGTATATAACCGCATGCTTACACTTATAGGCAAGGATTCGCTGACAAATGTACGGTGGGGCACACCTGATTCCGATGCGACAAGAAGCTAAAAGTGTCCCGACTTTTTTTTTTAAAAAAAAAGTACTAGTAGAAACTTTCAGCCATGTATGTCTTGGCTAGTGGCTGGCTGAACATGTTTTTCAGTAGTGTGACTCTGCAGACGAAAGCCAAACCGACCAGCTTGTTGGTAGGAGCAGTACTTGTCAGTGACAAAGTGTAGCAAATGATATAGATTCTCATGTAGTAATATTCACACATAATTGGACTAAAGGAGGATCAAAGTTGGTGTGCAACGAGCTAGCATAATTGAATCCAAACCATTAGAAAGGAGATCGAAGATGCTGTAGCCATAGCCAGGGCCAAATAGCGAAAAGCAGAAGAGCATCTCATTCTGATGCTCGCCTCAACGAGATCAAGGTGGGATTTCTTTTTAGTTTATCGATGGCATTCTCGCAATCCCGCTCCCACATGCATGCATGTATGACACACGATCAATCCCACCAAGACCTGCGATAAAGCTAGCTATAGCGTACGCCACCCAAAAAGAGGAGGAATCTTTCGTTCCAACCCGCGCGCATTCCCTTCTGCCATCCCTCTCTAGTCTAGCCAGACTGTGCTGTCCTCTCGTCTATCTACTCTTCTTCCGATGCCAGAAATTAATCAAACTGATCTGATCTGATCACCGGTGTTTATACTGTACTTTACTGGAAGGCTTTTGTGTTATGCGTACTGGTATAATGGGAAAATTGGCCACATGATACTTAACTTTAGTGTCACTAATTGCAGCACATCTAAAAATTGTGTTTTTGTTAAAATATATTAAAATTGTGCTGTTTTTTTTTACTATAGAACATTGAGGCTATAGTAATAATATTATTTATGATTTCGGAGAGAGAAACACTGTAAAATAACTTTCATACCCTTCCTTCTCCTACCTTTTCCCTCATGTCTCCTCGGTTACTCTCTCTGGGCATGGCGCATTGCCATTGGACACGGCGGAGTAGGAGCCTGAGGGGGGTGGCAGTTCCAAACAGCTCGGCGAGTCAGGGTGGCGTCGTAGCGCAACAATTGGGCTGGAGGGCGCCGAAGCAATGATAGGTGGTGGCGACCAGAACAGGGGAAGGCCTAGGGTGCATGGCAACGACAGCCTACATTGGTAGAAAAGCGGTGGCAGCATGCGCATGGCGCGTTTCCAGGCTAGTCGAAGCAGGTGGCGATGGTTATTGGCCCAAGAGAGGCGCGAGGTGGCCAGAACAGCTTTCCAATGGGGGCGGGGACCGTGAGAAGAACCGCCATCGACGACATGCGACAGAGCCCTAAAAAATTTGGTCAGCGAAACAGAAGAAGGGGACCCACGGTGGGCCTTCCCGTGGTGGAGGGATCGACCTGACATGGCCTGAAGCGAGCCAGTGACGGTGGCGACCATGGCGGCATGGTGGAGCTCAACGGTAGCAATCTACCGGGACGTGGGCGGCCTAGGATGGTAGTGGTGGACCTTAGGGAGACAAGGCGGAGCCCGTGACGCGGATGGCGCAGGCAAGTGAGGTCAGAAGAATCTAGACTCGTCATTATGAGTTAATGGAGTATTTTGATGATTAATGATAAATCAATATGTAAGACTAACATTTCTATTGATATACCTATTTTGTAGTCTTATTTGGATAAAAAGGTGAAAATCAAGAAGGTATGCATTTGACACCATTTCTTATATCTTGTTGCATTCCTCATATCCAAAATATAGGTTGAACTCCACCAAAGGTCTAACTTGAATATGTGCATATGTTCTTCTTACATATTCATAAATGCACACATTTAGGGGGACTTCACTATATGCCTTAAATTAATCAAACCGATCTGATCCGATCACCAGTGTTTATGTTGTACTTACTAGATGGCTTTTGTGTAGGAAAATTGGCTACATGATACTCAACTTTAGTGTCACTAGCTATTGGACATCTAAAAACTATGTCTTTGTCAAAAAAAGACATTAAAATTTTGTGGTTTTTTTGATGTAGAACACTGAGGCTATTATAATAATATTATTTGTGGTTTCGGATAGAAACACTGCAAAATGGCTTTCATACCCTTCTTTCTCCTCCCTTTTCCCTCTTTCGTCTCCTCGGCTACTCTCTCTAGGCATGGCGCATGTTCGTTGGACACGACGGAGCAGGACCCTTAGGGGGTGGCAGTTCCAGACAGCTCGGTGGATCAAGGTGGCGTCGTAGCGCAACAATTGGGATGGAGGGCGCCGAAGCAGTGATAGGTGGTGGCTACCAGAACATGGGAAGGCATAGGGCGCATGGCAACGACAGCCTACAGCGGTACAAAAGCGGAGGCAGCGTGCGCACGACGTGTTTCCAGGCTAGTCAAAGTAGGTGGCGATGGTTATTGGCCCAGAGAGGTGCAAGGTGGCCGGAACGACTTTCCAATAGGGGCGGCGCCCGTGAGATGAAACCGCCATCGACCAGATGCGATGGAGCCCGGATAAATTGGTCGGTGAAATAGAAGGAGGGGACCACGGTGGGCCTTCCCGTGGTGGACGATCGACCTGACATGGCCTGTGTGGATATCATGGGGATATGCTCATGATCTTAGGATAATGTTACAATTGGCAATGACGTTGAAGGTTTGTCGAACACGCATTTTCGGCAAAGTTCAGGTGATGTCGTCATTAGCGGTCGAGCCGGTCGGTGGCGGTCGAGACCGACCACCTCTGGCGATGTCCGGCCATGGGGTGATCGACCGCCATTAAGTGTCTTTGAATTTAGAGCTGGGCCAAAAATAGAGCGTGTAGGTAAGAAAGGAGATTCTCTTACACTTGGTCTCGTAATTTTTGGAGTTTCGAGTCAAAAGTTCCATTCGTTTGAAATTTCCAGAGAGATCTTGGATTTCCAGGGAGGAAATTTGGCTAAGTTCCCTGCTGGACGGTCAAACCGACCAGGTGGCGGTCAGACCAGCCATAGGTGGCGGTATGACCGATTTTGACTTGTTCACCGGGCCATCTTAGCGGTGGTGGTTGTAGTTTAGGTCAAGTTCATGGGTTTCAATGCATATGTGTTGCATGATGCATGTTTTGTCTAACGTGAGTCAAGTTGCGAAGAACTTGTTCTCGGAATCGATTTCTTGGTCGATTGTTGTGCAGGTGGCTTAGAGGTCAACGACGGTCAACGGCGAGGATGATCGGGACTAGGCTTGGAGAGCTGAGGTTCAGAACGATCGAGGATGCCGGGTGAAGTCGATGGACTCAAGTATGGCGCAAAATGGACAAGGATAACCGGACGGAAGTTTAGAGCAACGAGTTGCATCAAGCAGCGCGGGGATCGGTGTAAGTGCTATGGTAGTTTCGGTGGGAGCCGGATGGGAGAGACTTACCAACATGAAGAGAGTCGTTGATCAACCTACACGTGGCGAAGCATGGAATTGCTTCATGAAGTTTGGACTCTGTCTTTGAAGAATGATCGAGAAGGGGTATTTTGGTAACTTCACCAAAATACTGTCTTGATGGCTTTTGGCTAAACCACGGCACAAGACGGCGCAAAGAGAAGTGGTTTAGGTCAAGAGAAGATGAAGACGACGCTTTGAAATACATGCATGAGTAAACCCGTTTGTGTGTGGGCTTAAGAGGTGCCCATTAAAAATATCCTTCTAGAAGCTAGCCTCCACTATAAATAGGGGAAGGTGTCGGTTGTGCACCTCCCAACCCTTGTATTTCAAGAAACCCTAGTTTGTGTTTAGGGTTCTAGAGAGTTGGACTGATTGTGTGCTCAAGTGTTGAGTATTCGTCCTCCATGATGTAGTGGTTGTAAACCAACATCTATCTCAAATCAATCTAAGCAAGATTCTTCAAGATGATCTTCTTCCTGTTCTTTCTCTCTATTTTATGATTTTAGGGCTTTCTTTGATCCTTCGATTTTTCTTTGGTTTCTAGCCTAGATCTTGCTTGTTGTGACATGTGGGAATACATCTAGGATTATTTTGATCATCTTTAACCCATGAGCAAGTTTTTGGATCATATTTTGGTTTTGACTCGGTTTTGGAGCAACCTTCACTCAAATGGAAAAATGTCAGAACTTTGGCAAAGATCTTTTGATTGGAATAGGTTCCTAACATTCTAAAGAAGGTGTGTTCCAAGTTTTGTCGAGTTTGGGGTTGTGGATCAAAAGTTGAGCCGATTTGTGATTTTGAGTTCGTGTTGATTTACTGTTCATCGGGCTAGAGATCAGACCACCCCCTGTGAGAGGTCAGACCGTCCATGGAGAGATCAGTCTGCCCATGTTGAGAGGTCTGTCCGCCCAACTCATTATGAATTGAGCTTTTGGTGTTTTTGGTTGTTTTGCTTCGGTTTCGATTAGATTCAATACATGTCTTCCGCTATGGTTGTACATTGATCTTCATAGCTCTCATAGTTATTAGAGTGAAAACGTGTTGAATTCGATCAATATGAAAAAGAGATCGTGCTCCTATTCACCCTCCCCTCTAGTCGCCATTTCGGTCAAACAACCTGAAGCGAGCCAGTGATGGTGGCGGCCATGGCGGCATGGTGGCGCTCAATGGCAGTAATCTACTAGGACGTGGGTGGCCTAGGATGATAGTGGTGGACCTCAGGGAGACAGGGCGGAGCCCGTGACGCAGATGGCGCGGGTAGGGCAGGTCGGATGCGGTGGTTCATCTGGCTTGGTGGTGTGGCCGACGGCGCAGTCCTGCGTTGGCGAATCTCTGGTGAAGATGCTCGGGAACATGGCACAAATGGGACAAAATTGGTTTCTAGAGATGTGAGGAAGCTAATAGTGGTTGTGGTTTGGGTGGTGTTGCATCGGAGTGTAGGATCAAATACCGCAATCAGAGGGGGGTGAATGATTGTAGTGATTTCTTTCGAATTACCGAGGATTGTCTGCGTTGGATTGAACCAATGACTGAAGACACCGTACTAGTGTGTGATGCCTCCTAGTTGTCGTGATCTGATTTGCTCTATCCGCCGATACTATTCGTGACAAACGAGTGAACGACACGGCACGCGATCGAAGAAAGTGAAGTCGACGGAGAAGCATTGTCTTGCCACACACTACTTAGAATGAGAACTAGTCGAAGACGATGCCCATAAAAACACGCCGCTGACGATGACTATTGTTTCTTGTAATAGATCTGAGCTTTTATTTCTGAATCATGTTCTGTGGTTACAAAGTGCCCTAACGGCACCCCTCAAACCCTAGCATGAAAACTCCAAAAGCTTTCTCCCCAAAGCAGTCTAAAAAAATCCTCTATTAACTCTTAACCTCTCCCTCCTTTTATATGCTAGAGCCCTAAACCGTGCCCTCATCAACACGAAAACAAAATTCTATCTGCTTCTGAAAATCAAGGGACCCGAAACCCTTCCAAACATGGGTTTTCCAAAATCTCTAAATCTTCCAATTATGAACACCTTCCATAACTCCTCACGCGTGAAGCCTCCAGGACCGCATCTACCGTAGCTTCTCCATACATCATGCATCCACCTTTGATCTCCACGTGCCTCAACGTAAGCCCAATCACCTCGAGATATCCTCGACCGCCTGAACCTTGGATTACCCCATCCTAATACCGGTCCTCCTCGTTATCGACCATGACTATCTCCACGTCCAACCTGCACACGCAAATACCAAAGAGTGTATTCCCGGTACAAGTTCTCCAACTTGACCAATATCAGTCCACACACGCATATTCATACCCTCATCCATCAATAAACACGAACCAAATCATCCGCGATCTTAATTTTCATACTTTCAAAAATACAACTCGAAACCACTCTGAAACACCAGTCTGGTCGATGTGCACAAGCTGGTCAGATCGCTGGCCGATTAGACACGACTACTCGAGATACTCGAAGATTACAAGAATTCAAACACTCGAAGCCTACGACTACCTACCGTGAAGCTTACAACAATCAATTGCAAAGCCTACGACTACTGATCACCGGCCATGCGCTGTAGCTTCCGACCATCGACCAGCATTGTAGCTTTCGACCATCGATCATGCAATGTAGCTTCCGACCATCGATCATGCATTGTAGCTTTCAACCATCGATCAACACTGTAGCTTTTGACCATCGATTAGCATTGTAGCTTTCGTTCGGACAACTCCGACTGTCCTTCACACCTCAACTCACGACTACGTCTACTAATCGGTACTTGGAGTCCGGTCGAAGCCTAGCAACGAAGGGGCCATCGAGTATCGCCGTTTGGGCCACCCAATACAAGGTACATTCGGACCACCCAAGTTGAATATTCCGACAACCGAAACTTTCATAAATGCAAATTTTAATGCAACCCAAATGTCAATTATTCATCATCACAATATTCACGACCTATCCACATGGTCTAACACGGAGAGAGGCCAACGACGAGTGGGCGGCGGGTGTTCGTGGGCACAGCGACACAATGGATGGGAGAGGGTGATGAGTGTGTCAAAATATAGAACACGCAAGGAGATGTCCGGGTATGAGTTAATTGGTCAGACACTCATCAGAGACGGCATACGACACTGTTGCCTCGATCACCAAGGTCGTTGGAACGTTGTCGTCATCTCCAAGTCTGCCCGTCACACCCTCGACCCGATCCATCACTCTGGTGAGTTCCTCATGAAACCAACTGTGTCACAACATGTTCCACCTTCATTCCATTATTCCCCTCAATCGATTTCATCTTTGTTGCAGCCATCCGTCAAATCGAGCCCAACTCTGCCATCTCTGTCCAAGCGCCGCCGCGGTGAGCCTCCGACATCATCGTCCCCTTCATCTTGTTCCCCGTGACACGTTCTATCACGTGGTCATCTCGTCTTCAACGAATTCCGCTGTAGAGTGGTCGCCACCGTCTGCCTTCGCCTATATTCGCCACCACAGTGCTACAATGACGAACTATCCGCGATGTGAGCACCCAGAGCTCCCAGGGGGGCTAGGACCAGGGATCTAATAATCGGCCGATTATCGGCCCTACCGGCTCTGCCGGCCCCCCCGGTAGGGAATCAAACCGGCGCCGAAATTTCCGATTTGGTTGAATTTTGGCGAATTTGATTGAATTTTGTCCGAATTTGATTTTTTTTTTAATTTAAAATCCAAAAAATTCAAGAAAAAATTGAAAAATTTCGGCCGAAATCGGACGAAATTTGCTGATTATCGGCCATATCGGGCTTACCGGTCACCCCTGGTATTTTTTTTTTATTTCTGGTATTGAAAACCCTGGCTAGGACCCTACTGACCCATTTTGGTTGTCATTATCGCCTCTCAGCCATCGTTCGACGGTGCCACCGCTATCCAGAGCCGCCCGTCGAGCTTCTGTGTTCCTGTGCTATCTCTGACCGCTGAATGGACCCCACTTGACCAGCTACAAAGAACCACAGGATGGAGGGGCAAACATGACATTTCACACACACTCTCTCTCCTCCCGAGACATATATATTATTTTAATGAGTAGAATGTTCTACAACAACAACAAAAATCACACAATTTTAGTGTCTTTTGGCAAAGACACGGTTTTTTGATGTCCAATAGCTAATCTAATGACACTTAAGTTGAATGTCATGTAGCCAATTTTAACTACTATAATATGCATGCTGTCTCAAAATGCTCTTGTGTTCCGTTTCTTGGATATGTATAAGATCAACTTTACTGCACCAAGTAAATACTAAACAAACTCTGTCCAACTAGCTCATAAGTTGTCCCAGAGACTGAGTTTTACTGCTTCATTAACAGATTCAGGAGCTCACATGATGTGTTTATGTGCTGTGCCTCTACCAAACTAGCCTGGACTTGCATTTCTGTGCAGTCTAACCTGAATTTTTTTTTTCTTGGAAAGGACTTCATTTAACTTTGCTATATGGTCGGTCTCTCATCCTGTCAGGCATAAGGCAGCTTCCGATCCACGAACAAAAAGGGAAGACATGCAGTGCCGATGCTCTGTATTAAGATAACGGCAACGACTTAAACATCTCGTTCTCAGGAATGTATTTGTACCATGCATGCACGCACTTGTCCATTTCGTCCTACTCATAGCTAGGAGAGAGCATATTATCTTGCTTTTCCCACTCCAAATTCCTCCCTTCCTCGCTAAGTAATACCAACCTCCCACCATCTCAAACTGCAAGAGAAAAAGAAAACAACAAGAAGAAGATACCATCATCGATCGATCGATCGACAAGTCTTGGCTTGGCCAGTCGCGATAAAGCGAGCGAAAGGAATAAGGAAGTGATCCATCCACCACGAGCTGAGCTTTATGTGGCGCGAGAGGCAGAGAGAGAGAGAGAGAGAGAGAGAGAAAAAGGCTTAAAAGAGCATCCTCGCATTGCGCCCCCTCTTCCTTTTTCTTGCTCTCCGATGGCAGTGGTGCAGGCCTCGGTGCTGCAGAGCTTCCCCTTCAGGGTCGCCGTCTTCGCGCTCTGCGTCCTGCTGCTCCCGCTCTTCCCAAGACCGCAGGCGCCGGAGGGGCTCGCCGGGGGCCAGGCGCTCCTCGCCAAGGCCTGGGAGCTGCTCCATCTGCTCTTCGTTGGGATCGTCGTCTCGTACGGCCTCTTCAGCCGCAGGAACGACGGTGGCCACCGGATCGACGAGAAGGATGCCGCGCCGGCGGCCAAGCCGGACGCGAGGTACGTCTCGCAGATGCTCCAGGACTCGCTTGTGTTCGACGATGGCGGCGACGACGGGATGCCGGACAGCCCCGGCCTCGGCGCCGAGGACGGCAAGGTGCGGTCTTGGAGCGCGCTGCACCACCCCGACGAGCCTGTGGTCGTGGTGGACCCCGGCGGAGGCGGTCGGACCCACGCCGCGGACGCCCAGCAGGCGCCGCTGTCGCTGCCCTTCCGGACCCTGAAGCCGCAGCCCGCGCAGGTCGATTCCAACGCGGGACACACCAATGGCGCCGAACCGCGCAGGCGGCCACGTACAAGCTCTCAAGACTCGGCCGGCGCCGACGACACCGTGCTCCCTTCGCCGATCCCGTGGAGGTCACGGTCCGGGAGGCTCGACACGATCCGGCCCGCGTCGCCGAGCCCCTCGCTGCCGCCAAGGAGGCTCTCCCCGCGGTCGTCCTTGTCCAAGGAGACACTGGCCAAGGCCAGCGAGGAGTACGCCAAGCGGAGGAGCCCGTACAAGTCTTCGATTTCCTCACAACCGCCGGCGCCGCCTCCGTTCCTTGTCCACGGTTACCACCCGTCGGCTGAGCGCCGGACAGCGGCGAAGAGTTTCAAGGAGGAGCTGCAGGATCACAGCATGAGAGGTCGAGGAGACCACTTCTTGCAGAGCTCCCACAGCTTCAACAACTCGGCTTACAGCAGCAACTCATCGGCGAAGACAAGAAGCTCATTTGATGGCTCCTCCTCCTCCTCATCGGTTGCTAAGTCAGTTAGAACAATCAGGCCAAGGGAACCAGTTCAAATTCAAAGCCAAGAACTAACTGATTATGCTGTTGATGCACTGGGTTTGCATGGATCAGTGGAGCCGTTTGGTTACAGAGCTTACCAATCCATTCCCAGGTTCCAGTGCGAGAGGGGGAGCAGTGATCCTATCCTGGGCAAAGTGACAGTCTCCTCAGACGAGACCGAGAGCAGCGACGACGACGACGACGTCGGTGGGTACTCGACAAACTCGCCAAGGGAGTCGACGCCGGAGGTGGACAAGAAGGCGGATGAATTCATCGCCAGGTTCAGGGAGCAGATCAGGCTGCAGAGAATCGAGTCGATAAAGAGATCCGCGGGGCTGCGGGGCGTCAAGCACGGCAAGTAGTTCGCTCGCCGCCGCCCGTCGGTGATCTCCGGCGCTGGTCTGTTCTCCTTTGGAGTAAGTAGTTGATGATCAGAGATAGAGATGATAGTTGTGATACTAGTTATCAAGAAAGAACCACCTGTAAACATTCATGTAGGTGATGAATGGGAGTGTGTTCAGGTGATCATGTCATGTCACATGCTGGTATTTTTGGGCCAAGAGATCGATTGATCCATCCTGCCAATCCATCTCTAGGTTGTCAATTAGGCATTTGGTTAGCCTCAAGTGACTGCCATTACTGTAATCTTCTTCTGCAACTGAATTTGCAGCAGTATTCTATTCAGTCTGCATGCAGTTCAGTCCCGTTTACAGCAGCATTCAGCTCAGCCTCAGCTTCAGCTTCACTAGCGTGGAATCTGACCCTGGTACTGCTCTTTATCTTGCCGAATGATTCGAACCTTGGTACGGTTGAGTGGTTCAACTTAACCCACTTGGGCTAATTGCGAGCTGTAATTGTACAGACTATGTGGTATGTCCTAATCTAGGTGATGAATGGGAGTTTGAAAACTGAACTCTCGGTTTTGCAAGTTGTCGTATTGTTGTTAGGCTTTAGTTGGTCTGACTAGCCCTGGAGGGCGGTATGACCGGTGATGCAAAAGTTATCCAAATGGACATCAAATACTTGTGTTGGAGTATTTAGGGATGTGAATGAAGACTGAACGCGAAAGTAGATAGAGATTAATTGAATAGTCCACAGAGAGGTGTTTTTTGGTTTATGAAGCAGTCTGATCGACCATAGGCTGGCGGTTTGACCGGTCTGGTGGTGGCGGTCTGACCGGTCATAGTGGTTCAGGCACAATGAGTTGTGTTGGATTTTGTGCATTTGACCTATGGTTATAGATTTGATGCATATGTGTTGTATGATTCATGTTTTGTCTAACGTAAGTCAAGTTGTGAAGAATCTGTATCCGAAATCGATTTTATTGGTCTATTGTTGTGCAGGGACACTTGGAGTCAAATACGATCAACGGCGAGGGTGATTGGGACTTCGTTTGGTGAAATCAAGGTCCAAAATAATCGATGATATCGGGTTGAAGTGGTTGATCTTAAGCAAGATGCAAGATAGACAAGAATGACAATAACGAAAAGTTTCATGTAACGGGTTGAATCAAGTGGCTTGAGCCAGTGCAAGTGTTGAGGCGGTCTGGCGAGAGCCGGATGGGAGAGATCGGCCAGTATGATGAAAGTCATTGATGAACCTACGCATGACGAAGCATAAAATTATTTCACAAGATTGGACTCGGTTAAGAATGGAAGAATTGAGAAGTGGTATTTCAGTATCTTCACCCAAATACCGTGTTGATGACCTTGGAGAAACTACGGCGTATAACAGCGCAAAGAAGAAGCGGTTTAGGTCATGAGGAGGACAATATCACGAAGACACTGATTCGAGAGCGTCGGATCGTCATCTGCTTTGAGAAGCGTGCGTGAGTATGAGACCATTTATGTGTGGGCTTAACGGGTGCCTGTTAGGGGTTTCTCTCTAGACCTAGAATCCACTATAAAAGGGGTGGTGCAGGATTTACACACCAACCAAGTCTAGAAACCCTAATATGAGATTTGGGGAAATTGGAAAGAATAGAGAAGGCTAGGGTTTAAGAGAAAAATTATGGGATTGAGTGTTCACGAGTGAGATTTTGTCCTCCATAGTGGAGTGACTGCAAACCTTCAGTTTCTCTATATCAATCCATCAATTTGTGTAAAGATGAGTTATCTCTTGTTCCTGCTCTCTTTCTTGTGATTTTGTGTTCATGTGTTCTAAGGGTTTTGCTTTGGTCTTTTGTTATGATCTAACTTGCTAGGACTTATGGGAGTTGATATAAGGCCATCTTGACCATCTTTCATCTACAAGCAAGTCTTTGGATAAAGTTTAGGTTTTTACCCGATTTTGAGTCCTCTTGTTCTCAATCAAGAAATTCATATAACCTTGGCTATGATCGTCTTGATCTTCGATTGGAATAAGTCCATGACCTTCTTGTTAAGCCATGTCTGCAATCTTAGGTGATTTGGATATCTAGATCAAAAGTTAGGTCCTTTATGGATCCAAAATTGTGTTGATTTTGGTGTCATCCTGAGGGAGCGGTCGGACCATCCACTCCTTGGCGGTCAAACCGACCGAGGGTGGTTGACGTTTGATGTTCTTTGTTTCAATTCAATTCTTTTACTGTGATTTTTGATACCTGGATTTTCATAGTTTTATACAGTTATTGGAGTGAAAAGCAAGTATAATTCCAGAAGAGAAGAAGTGAGCTCCTATTTACCCCTCGAGTCGCTAACACAGTCCAACAATAATTAATTAGCTTGATATTTTTTCTTTGTTGTGATCAATATGTTTTTTTGTACTTGAAGTTCAGGCATCTTGTGTGTGTTTGGATGGCATGTGCTATAATATTGCAGCTAGTAGAAATGGAATAGCTTGAGAGGCGGAACTAGCTGGGGTGCTGGGTATGCACCGGCACCCCCAAAAATCTGATAAACCTAGTGAGATCAGTTCTTCAGTAGCTAGTTGTAGTTCAGTCATCTCATGGATTGAAACCTCAGCCAGCCAGGCAGCCCACGGCTCCAAGTCTCACCCACAGTCCAACGGGCTACAAGCCCACAAGGCCACAACCCGTTGGCCGTCAGCCCGCCCCGATGCCCCGACAGCCAGAGCCCAGAGGCGTAACCAGTTCTGAGCTCTCCTCAGTACCTCCCTCGGTAGTCGGTACCTCACTATCTCGCCTCTCCACCTCTCCTCCAGTCCTCCCTAATCCCCAACCCCAATTACTCCTCTCGACCTCCCCAGTCCCTAGTCCCCAATTGCCCAACCGGCCAACTGGCCAACCACCCCCAACGCGAGGAGCCAAGGTCAAGGAGATGCCCGACGGCCGACGGGCGGACGGCACCGGTGCCGGTGCTGGGCTGCTGGTGCGGGTGCCTAGAGGCTGGACCGCTGGAAAGACAGGAGAATAGAGGCGTGGAGCCTGGTGCTAGGCGGCTGGGACTGGACTACTACTGCTACTCTGCTTGACAATAGGTTTGACAAAGGTAATATGGAGCTTGACAATAGGTTTGACAAATGATGATCGTTTCAGAAGGGAAGTATATCTTGACATCATTGATAGTGTTCTTCAAGAGCTTGACAATAGGTTTGACAAAGTTAATATGGAGTTGCTTATGTGTATGTTTGCCTTGAATCCTTGCAACTCATTTGAAGCCTTTGATAAGGAGAAAGTACTTAGCTTCGCAAAATTTATCCCAATGAGTTTTCAAGTACAAATTTGATGAGACTCCTTTTCCAACTTGATAACTTCATGGATGACATATGAAGTGATGATAGGTTGAAGGACCTCAATAATCTTGGTGACCTTTCTATTAAGCTTGTTGAAATAAAAAAGTATAAAGTTTACAAGTTGGTATACTTGCTTCTCAAATTGGTATTGCTCCCACCGGTAGCGACGGCGAGCGTTGAAAGAGTATTTTTTTTGCTACGAGTCTTGTGAAGAATAAGTTGAGAAATAATATGGATGATCAATTCTTGAATGATTATTTAGTCACATTTATTGAGAGAAATTTTCTTGAAGATTAGTGAAGATGATGTAACGAAATGTTTTGAAGGCATGAAAATACGTAAAGTAGTATTATTAAATTTTTTTTGCGTTGTTGCATATTTTGTAATTTTCTATTCATGTAAGACTTTATTTGAACTATTTGCATTGTGATTTTCATAAATTTAGAACCTATATGTTAGATTTATGGTGCTATAAAATTATTGTATAAACTATGAATTTGTGAGCATAAAGTGTGCACTCCATCGTTTAATTTCTAGCTTCGCCCTTGAATAGCTTGGGTTTGGTTGTTCGAAGCACGCTAAGCACAGTGCGCTGTTGACGCATCATCGTCGACCCCTGTTTTGGCCTGCATGCTTTGTCATCCTGGCATCATGCAGAAACTGCTTGTGGATAAGGCTTTGCTCTGAAATAGCTAGCATTGGATATTATCTAACGCTTACTGTGAGTTCTAAACCTTTTCTTACTGTTGTTCGCAAGCATAATCTTGCATTCTCAGGTACCTAGTGCTAAATTGCTAGCAATGGCGATAGAGCTACTGATAAAAGCACTTAAATAACGTCGTAGGTTATTGCACTTCTAAAGATGTAATGGCAACAGAGGTGTCCAAATGGGTGGTCTGACACGGACCGTTTAGACACAGCTCGCTTAGCCCTGCAAGTTAAACGGCCTGTGGGCTAAGCCACCGACCTAAACACGACACGCTGAACTCATAAGTCATGCCACAACGACTGAGCATGTTTAGCCGCCCCACGCCATCCCCCTCGCGGCAGACGCCAAGCTCCTCCTCACACTGTGGCTTGGTGGCCGTGCCTAAACGGGCGTTCCAAATACAGTACTATACGTACTATGCTGGACCAATCCGCTAGACCGAGATTACGACCCAAGTACAATAATATGTGATGGGTGACGTGATTCGAGTCGGCCCGGTGGCACGGACTATTGGATCACATTAGTCTCTAATGGGCGACGCGCTGACCTCTGAACAATTTGCCGGCAAAAAGTTACGTGGATGTCGTCAACTCGTCATCGTATGCTTGCCATTTTCAAATTGAAAGTGTCATTTTTTTTACTGTTGATCTGTAGTGAGCCTGAATGTTGAATTGCTGATCGACAGCCAGTAGACTGAAGCCTCGTTTCCAGAAAAGAGAGAAAGAGAGCAAAATTACTTCAAAGTACTACTTCCTTCAACTTTGGTTGGAGAGAATTAAGGAGAGGGAGTGAGAGTTTAGTGATGAGAGTTATGAAATCTTTTTTTGTTTGATGGTCACGAGAATTTAGGTAGGTGGGATGATGATTTAGAGTTTAAGGTATACCTCCCACCATTTTAAACCCATCAAGGGAGATGAGAACCGGGAGATAATTATTATCTATAGTAAGAGGAATACATCTCACCCTTTCATCACCCCTATGTTAAAATATCTTAGAATATATAAAGCAATCCATCATGATGTGTGATTTCTCTTGCCAAACAAGGGTTTGAGATTAAAAAGCAAACTCCTATACCGCGTCCCACTGTAAACTGCCACCACTAAACTCTCATTCCTCTTCCCAATTGTTGCCAAACAAGCTACAAAGGCTTTACGTGAGGGACTCAAAACCTCATTATTAATTTAAGGAACAAATAAGTACTTATGCAATTCTAGGTAAGTAAAGCATAGTTCTCACGAGGTACACCGTCCACCAACCTTTTCCAACCGTCCAAACTCCAAAGAAAGGGAATTTATCGAAGTTTTTGACATATATTTTGTAAGTATTCCACTTACAACTAAGTACTAAAGAGGGGAGGCAAAAGCTATAGCAATTGCTAACGCTACTCCTAATACGAAAGAACATAAAGTTCGAGTCACGTACCAGCTTAATAACTATCCTGTGAATCACGCCCACAACCTACCGCAATTTGCTTGTAAATTATAATTTGTCCAAAGAAAAACAAAATGCAGGTTTATCTTATCTGAGGAGATTTGGATGACATGTTGACATAGAAAACACTTAAGACATTGCTAAATCTTACACACACACACACACGAGATTAATACTTCCTATTCCCCGATGTAGTTCTCACCTTTGATATACCACCTAAAAGAATTTGATATACTCCTTTATCACTTTTGGTGTACTCATATACTAATTATAAGATACTCCAATGTGAACTATATGAAAAAAATTACAAGAGAGTCCATAGTTTTTAGTTTATTTTATAAATACCTTTATATTCGTATATAAAAAAGAGTATATCTAAAAAAATTGTACATATGATCACCCCTTAAAATGTATAAATACCATATAAGTGGTATTATATACTCGTATACTACACAGATATACTATCGGTTGCACAAGATACTCGCTACGTTGTGAGATACGAAATAGAGAGTAACTATATTCGGAGTAGCAAAAAGACTTTATATATATATATATATATATATATATATATACACACACACACACACACACACACATTCAAGGCATCTCTTTCCTTTTGGAGATCTAGAAAATCCCACAATGATTCTTAAATTAGAAAAACCAAAATTTCAAAAAAAATCTCATTAATCAAGAGAAAAATAGAAAATCCGTACAACATTCTTTTGTAGAACCACGTTATAACCGTATTATAATGGTGCATATTATTCATATATAAATATTATATCTATTACAATTGTATAACCGATTGAACTACATTTTCAAAAGGTAATAGAGTTATATACAATATACAATATGTTAGATTATTTAGCCACACATTCGTGTGGAAAATCTTTCTAGTTTTTTTTTTAAAAAAATAAATCGGAAAAAACGAAGAACAACATAATAATACGACGAAGCAATCGATTGACGTTTATGCAAGCATGGAACTAACCGCTTTACCGGATTAGCGGTTCAGCCACCACGATCTCGACGATCCCCGGTCGCCTCCCCTCCAAACTCCAAACTCCAAACTCCGAGCACGCGAACTTCTACGGTCCACGTGGCGCCCCCTCGTGCCTGGGCCAGATCCACCCCGCCAATTGGCGACTGCCACGTCATCCCTTCGGAACTCGCTCCCGTCCGTTTCCCAGCCGCACCCGCCACCGCCCCCACTACTGCCCCCACTTCCCCACATGTCAGTAAGCCACAGGGTGGTAAGTGACCCCAGCTGTCAGTGGGTGGGTGGGTGTGGAAGAATTGCTGCTTGGACTATGGGGTAATAAGAGGATGTGTGCGGTTGCTGCTTGGACTATGGGCAGTTTCGACTTTTGGAGGGGAGAGGTGGGAGGGGAGGAGGCGTGAGCGCGAGGGAAGGGAGGGAGAGAGGCTTGAGCGATTTCGATTTATTCCGGTTGCGGAATCGCGAACCCAGTTCGATTCCAACCCCACGCAGCTCGTGCGATACGTGTTGCTCGCCTTCCCCTCTGATCGATTCCTTTTGGGGATTTTTTTTTGTTGATATTTCCCCGTGGGGGGTTCCGATCGGATCGGATCGTGTTGGGAGGAGATGCGAATTGAGGAGCTTCGGGGCGATTCGGGGGGAGGAGGAGACGGTGGGGAGCTGCAACTGCATCGCGGGGATGGCGGCGCGGTGGAGGGTGGGGGTGGGGTGATGGTGCGGGCGTCTTTCGACGTGAAGCTCGCGGCGGTGGGCGTCGGCGCTCGCATGCTGTTCTACCCAACGCTGGTGTACAACGTCGTGAGGAACCGCTTCGAGGAGCACTTCCACTGGTGGGATCAGGTTGACGAGGTCGGGAATTTTCTCCCCTTTTCGATTTCGGTTGTTCTTTTGCGTTCTCCTTGTGTCGGCTACGGGGTTTGTACTGTAATGTAGCTTCTGGTGGTTGTTAGGCACGGCAGTTTGCGCTGGTATTGTTTAGGGTTAGGTCTCTCTGGTGCATAGTTGTTCGCTTAGCTATTGCTGCGTGTGGGTTTTGTCTCGATTTTTATCCGTTTGGTGTGTTGGAGGTTTTGAGGCCATGTCTTAATTTGGGCTACTTTTGGTGCGGAGTCGGTGTTTCAGTTGTTTGCGATTTTTATCCCTCTAGTTTGTTAGAACTTTAGATTTTTCTGTTCTAATTGTTTGCGATTTTTTTTGTTGGATCAGCATGTTCTGCTGGGCGCTGTTCCGTTCCCCAGCGATGTTCTGCGGCTCAAGGAGCTCGGAGTTTGCGGTGTGGTGACACTGAACGAATCATACGAGAGGCTTGTTCCCAAGTCACTGTATGAGGTAATCGCATTGGCAAACCATTCACTATTTGACCGCTCAAGTACTCATGTGCGCCGAATTGTATGTTGCTCTTGCGGCTTTTGTTTGTGAATTCCTTATTGCATGTACGACACCAGCTTATTAGCTGCCGGGTGGTCTGGTAGCACTGTCTAGGTGCAAACCAGATTGTGTACATAGTAAAACTAAGCATCAGCTGTTAATTCTGGTTCTCGATAGAAGGACCATTTGTATCTAGGGCAACAGTGCGATGACCGTGGAACAATTATTGCTTTCATCATTGTTTGCCATCTTGGTGTCCACCCACAGATCCATGGTCTAAGCAATGCTTCAAGTGTCCTTTTTTTGGCTGATGGGTCGTTGAATTGGGGTTTGTTTGGTAGATTGATTTTGTGCTATGCTGGTAGTTGTGGTGGATTGAAGAGCTGTTATCAATGGTGTGGTCATTATACATGGTCAAACAAGGGCCGCAGTTATGGCAACGAAAGTGTTAGTGCAGCAAAGTTGCTAATTTGGTATTGCAGAGCTGATGCGCTGTTCCCTTTTCACTATTCTGACTTCTTTTACATTTGATGCATGCTTTAGATACATGCTTTTGATGTGGTATAAGCATACTATTTTTACTTAATTTACAAAAGCTGTGCCATGCTAACTTCCATTCTAAGATGGATTCTTGTTGTTTATCTCTGTTTCTTGTCATGTGAGAATGTTCAATCAACTAGCAATGATCCTCTTCGCGGTCATTTACCTTTGCTATTGTATGAAGCAGGCAGTTTCACATAATTGAAATATTCTATTTGATTTTAGGCTCATGGAATTGATAACCTGGTGCTACCAACTAGAGATTACCTTTATGCACCGTCATTTGAGAACCTTTGCAAGGCTGCTGACTTCATCCACAGTGAGCACCTACTCAAAACATATCTTGTAATATGAAGGAATCAATACGAAGGTTCCAGTTTATTATTCGATTGAGATTGTCGCTGTGTGAGCTGAGTCCATGATTTCTGATGTGATGCCTTGCGCTTGACTGTCGTTTTTGTTGTTTAAAATAATCTATATATGTTTATTGGCTTCGACACTTATACTATAGTTTCTACGCGCTATGTTTCACTCATAACATAGCTATTGTTCCATTAATTTGCTTACTACAGAAGCATGCTATTGCTAGTGCTGTTTCTTCTTGAAGCATGGCTAAATATTATGCTACTTGGTAGTTGGAACACTGTGCTGACTGTTGTTTAGTGCCCTCTCTCCTCTCCTTATCCTCCTACAATTTGCCTATTGTATTTATTGTGTTCAGCATTTTTTTGTAATTGGGAAAAAGAACATAAATATAAGTTCATTCCTTTCATACAATCTCCTACCTTCTTTGATGTTGCCTTTCCTTTAATAATGGTGATTTGGTGCATGGATTTATTTATGGTGTTTAACTCTTGAAGGAAATGCTTCATGTGGAAAATTGACTTATGTTCACTGCAAAGCTGGACGTGGACGTAGCACCACTGTTGTTCTTTGCTACTTGGTATGTCAGATTATTTGGTCATACTAAATATTTTCACTTACTGACTTACATAATCTGAATAAGCTAACAAGGTAATGATTATTTGCTATGTTTTTTAGGTGCAATACAAACAAATGGCACCTGCTGAAGCTTATAAACATGTACGGTTGCGCAGGCCAAGGGTGTTATTAGCTTCTGCACAGCGGCAAGTAAGTTATTGCAAAACTTTCTCATGATACATATCATTTTTCTCCTTTTGTTGGTTCAACATAAGATCTGAAAACAGAGTACAAATATTTTTCAATGGGCTATAGAGCTTTATAGTTGGACTGTTGGACCAGCAGAAATCTCCTCTAGTTGCAATATGAATTCATGGACCTAGGATTACTTGTGGGACCTACTTTTGCCGTGCATGGTGGATTTTTGAATGGAAAATGGCAGGGAAGGTCCCATTGTGTATATTATAAATAGGAAGAAACATATATTTCGTCCCTCAACTCTTTGGTCCGTTTAATTTTTGTCCCTCATCTACGATATCGGGTAAAACGTGTCCTCGAACTGTCAATACCGCGCAAAAGATACCCTTTCGTCCATTTTAGAGTGATTTTGTGCCACGCCCTAACTCAAGCGGTGCCGACACCGCCCTTCGCCGGCCCTTCGTACACCAGCATGCCCAATCCGAAGTCGAGGTCGCCGAACTCGGCCTTGGTCACGTCCGACACCAGGTACACGCACCACGCAAAGTGCGGCCGCCTGCGCTGCACCATGAGGTCGGCCACCGACCTCATGTACTCCACGGCCACCTCCCCCTTCGCCTTCTTCACCAACTCCACCGCGGAGCTCACGGGGTTCGTGCACAGCTCGTCAACGGCCTGGACGGTGACCGGGAATGCGAACGTGTTGCCGTAGCAGCTGTTGGGGATGCCGGCGTCGCTCCTGCCGCCGCGGGTGTTAACGATGTAGATCATCCGCATCTCCTCGTCGGTGTCGGGGGCCAGTGCCACAGTGCAGCACTTCCACAGGCACCCTGTGAGGACCTTGAACATGGCGGCGCGCTTCCGGAGGCCCGGCGCAAGGTGGGACCGGACGCCAACCACCAATGGCGAAGGAGCGGTGCGTCATGTTGTCTAGCAGCACGATGGTGCCCTTGGTGTCCGACGCCTCGTTGTACTGCCCGCGACACTCAATCTCGTCGTTCCGGCCAACCGAGTGAGCTCCATTCCAATCTTCTCACGTCACATCGTGTTCCCGTGTATCCTTTACATTTCCTCAACCAATCTCGAGCTTGGTTCATAGGAGCACTGCTCGTTGCTGTCTAATCCAAATCCGCCGAACCCACAGCTGCAATCACCATTGTTCGCACGATCCGTGTCGGCTCTATTCCTTTGTACTAGAGTTTCGCCTCACCCCCTATATCTATCCCCACGATTAATTCTGACTCTCCCGTACTAGGTCGCCACCTCCACGACGAGTCATTCGTGTCATTTGTGCCACCCATGACTCCGGTCGCCAAGCCTCCTCGGTTTGCCTCCTTTTTCACCGACCACCCCAGTGAGTTCTCCTCACCCCTTGTATGCTCATGTGCATCCCTATTTTTCTATACCTCTCTAGCGCCGTAGCCCTCGTCTTCCTCAAGTCCGACCATTGCGAGTCACCATGAGTGCGCCACCACCTCCACCAGCACCCTCCACCTTCCAGCAACCCATTTTCTAGGTCACCGCACCCTCGCCATCATCCTACCACCGCCGGTGACAGGTGAGGCACTAGAACCGCCGCCACACGCCTCCCCTGTTTCCTCTACTCTGCTCTCTTTGTCTCCCTCTTTCTATATGACAGGAGGTCCCCACCTGCTAGTGTTTTATAAAATAATAATTGTTTGGAGGATGAGTCATTTATAGCTGGGCCTACTGATTTAGATTTTAAGTCATGTCAGCTCATTTGCCACCTAGGATGCCACGTCACCTAAAACCACCCACAAAACCGGTTGTGGATGTCATTCGTGCGGTATTGACAGTTCGAGGACACATTTTATCCGGTATTGTAGATAAGGGACGAAAATTAAACGGACCAAAGAGAGAGTTGAGGGACGAAGTATACACTTATTCCTTATAAATATAAGAAAAAAAGTTATTTACAACGTGGAATGTACATGCTCTACACAGGCAATATCAAATGGGTATCTTATTTTTATCTTTCGTTTGGTGTATACCAGGGTAAAATCTTATGTGAAAATTCTTTTACAAGCAGATGTTGCGGTGATCCCATCAAATATCTTCCCATTTCACACTTTAGATTTCCTATCGTGCACCATGAATAGATGCTGCAGTTCTTGGTTGAATTTGATTAATAATCAAATAAATAAGTTACTAGTGGGTGAAATTGAAGTTGTGGTTAGTTTGTGCTTTGCTGGTGACTAACTACCATCAACCATACTTAATGCTATTGTATCTCATATCTTGTTTTTCAGGCTGTCCAGGAATTCTACCAGCTTAGAGTGAAGAAAACTGGGAGGTCCAGTTGCCTGGAGAATCCAATCATTAAGCCGCCGACGTTTCTTGCCGCTCGCAACCTCATTGCTTTCGATGACAAGACATTGGTGATGGTCTCAGAATCAGACCTCGAAGGGTATAACGCGGATACCTTGGCTGTTAATGTGGACAGTGGTTTGTGGGAGATAAGCTTAGTATACCGTGTGCAGTTTGCCAGCCAGGCAGCTTTTGCAGGTTTTTCCTACTTGTGGTTTCGGTGTCGCGCCCGCAATAACAAGGAGGCACTTCCTGAGAATGTGGGAAGCGAGAGCTGCTCCCTTGAGGCAGAGCAGCTCCCCAACGGTCACCCGTCTTTACTTCAAGGTGTCGTGGTTAACCCATGACCGTTTGTGCTCTCCTTTCTTTCTTTTTTTGTCTTGTATCTGTATATATTAAAGAGAAGAATATGCAATGTGAAGCCTTAACTCCAGTCTGCAGCAACCAAAGAGTGCAGTTAGTTGCTTGGGTCTGTATATATTTCATGTAATAAGTTGACTGCTACACGTACAGAGGTAAACGAAAGTGATCTCAGATTGCTGACAAATGTGTTCTCACTACTATACTATTTTCCCCGTCCAGTGGTATATAGCAATCCATCTTCCAATTCTCTCGTTTCGCTTCTCATGCGTTTCTCGATGGAAAGATGAGAGGACTAACTTTGTTGGTGAACTCAACATAGTCGATGTTATTTGATCCCGACTTCAGTTGTAGATCCAAACTGCATCCTTGTCGTAGTAGCCGGTGGTCAATGTTATTTTAATGTCATGTTTCAATGTGTTTCAAGGATCATGGAATAGTGTGAGCAGGCACAAGAGGCGTTTTATCCAGAAGGCAGCAGCAGTGCCATTCTTGTGCGTTCTTAACATTGAGTTGCAACATGTGGACCATGACCGTTTTAGTGTTTGCTATAAAAAAAAAAATTGGAACACTAAGCATTATTTCGTTGCTACGCTTACTACAGAAACACTGTAGAATACATGCGGAGTTGAAAGTTCTGTTTAGGTTTATAAAGAAAATGAAAGACAGCCCAGCTGGCTGCAGGCTGCATTGCATTGGGCGGCCCATGAGGCTACCGGGCAACGGATAGGAGTGGAAACGAGCCCCATACGAGCCAGGAGAGAGGCTCGGTTTCGCTCGAATGAAGGCTCGAGTTGGCTCACGAGGGCTTGTAAGCCCAGCAGCTGACAATGCAGTACTGGGTCTTGAGTCCTCGGTGCGGGTGTGGTGGTCGGAGAGAGACGTTCACGATGACGAGGGGCTGGAGCTGCTGGAGGATGTGACCGCGACGAAGGCGATTGAGGGGGGTGGGGTGGGCGGCTGCTGCGGGTCAGAGCCTCGGAGGACAGGAGGGAGGGGTCGTCGACTCGTCGCGAGCAAAGAGGCGGCGGAGGTGCTAGGCGACGTGATTCTTGGGGTCGTTGCCTGCTGACAGCGGGGTGGAGGAAGAGGAGGAGGAGGCGGTCGTCGGTCGAGGTCGTTGAAGACGACGTGGTTGATCTTGAGAGGCTGGGTCGGCGTCGGGGCAGCTCCAGCGAACGGGCGGGAGCGGGGGTCCCGGGACCGCCGACGCCGAGGGAGAACCACAGGTGGAAGGCGATGAGGATGAGCGCGGCGAGGAGGGGTAGGAGCACGCAGGTGGCTGGGAGGAGCAGTAGCAGGAGGGAGTCTTCTTGGCCGGTGGCCATGGCGAGAACCATGGGAGTGCTTGGTGAGGGAGCTTGAGGGAGCAGCGGCTTGGCCGGTGGCCATGCCGCCATGTCGAGAACCATGGGATTGGGACTTGGGAGTTCTTGGTGAGGGAGCTTGAGGGAGCAGCGGCGGACGGGGCGGGAGAGGAAGGGGATCGGGCGGGATGGATGGATGAATGGATCATAGGGTGGGGAATTAGGAATTAGGGAGGGATGGGAGGGAATTGGGGATCGGAAGGGATGGGTTTGAACTTGCCGAGTGGACTAGGGGTGTACTGCCGCACTGGGCTACCTGGGCCGAACGAGCGGCTCGTAAGCCAACTCGAGCTTGTTTTTTAACAAGTTGAAAATGGGGTTCAACTCGGCTCAAAAATTCACGAATCCGAACCGAGCCGTGATGAGCTCGAGCTATTTTTCCAAGCCCAACAGCGGCTGTGGGCTTGTAGCTGGTGCGCATGCAATTTCTGGTAATACCGTTGAGTATGGCGGATTCATTGCAAAATAGCGTAGCCCAGTCCTCCAGGCTAATCACCTGATAGGCTAAATTTTTTTTATTAAAGAAAGACTAGGCTACAGGTTTACACGATGCATGAGTCAGTACTCGAACAGTAGAATCTTCTTCTTTTGCATCAAAAGAAAGACTCTGCAAGGCTGGCTACTTGGGATTTATTAAACAGAAAAAGGCACGAGCACCTGTAATATTTGGGATAGAGTTGGAACGTCGAAGAAATTTCTATGCGTTATTTATTCATCCCAAACTTTTTGGGTATGTATGAATTGAAGACTCCATTTCCTGCGTTAGCTACTGACTGCGCTGTGTTGACCCAAATCTGGGATGAGCCGGCGAGGGCTTGGGAGCTAGGAGGAAAGGAGAGTATTTGGTACATTTAGTTTTTTAAAAAAAGAAATCAAATAGCAAAACTAGCCTACACGAACGAAATGATAAAAGTAACGTACCCTACCATATCAATTTACTGCAGAAACCATCCTGCCGCGCTCCCAGTCTGCGGCAGTTGTCTACCGCGGACTAGGTGCGTTGCAAAATGGCTTCCATGGTCGAAGGACGGCAACAGCGGCCAGAGGGCGGCATTCCGGCATGGCTCTCTCTCTCACAAGGTTAACCATATCTTTGATACTATATTGGCATGCACCCTGCATCTATTTCAATGGGCTAAAGAACAAAATATACCATTACAACTTTACAGTGTAGATAAATATGAAAAAAAAACTCTATACAAGAGACATATCTAACAGTTAGCACCAATAATTAAATATCCTACTACCAGTACTGGTACTCATTATTTTCAGTGGTTTGCAATCGTGGATCAATCGACCACAAACACAAAAAAGTACCACCGCCTTATCTTTTCCCTATCTTTAAAGATCATATATATTTTCCAATCCAGTGAAAGGATTAGTTTGCTGCTATCTTAGGATCCTCGCGGCCATTTGCTTATCCTTCTATCTTCTGCTGAAAGTTTGTCGCCGACCCTCCACCAGCAATGGTGGGGCACCGATCGCCGACGGCGAAAATGTCAGGCAAAAGTTGCAAGGATTGAGAGCATCCAAGACAACAGCAAAGCTCAATCAATTGGGAGCCACCTATGCATGCAGCACGAGTATGTCTTTGCAAATTAAAGCTCAGCTTGGGTGAGGTGAGGCTCCCACTATGCATGACATCGCCTTTCTCTAGCCTCTCCCCGCTCGTGGGCCACTTATCCTATCAAGATCCACATACCCCATCCTAGATTCGACCACGCCCCTTTCCTTTCCTTCGTAGCTGCTGTAGATAGACTGTGCTTTTAATGGAGCATATGATCTGATCTCTGCATCCACTTGCAAAATCCACGGATCTCAATTCTGAACGCCTGACCACCATTGATAAGAAAACCGGTGCTTCTTGTGTGCTTTCTTTTGTTCCCAACGGTAGATAGCAAATGGTATTTCGGCAGATCGTTGTAGTGGTGGTAATTTAGTTTAGTGTGTGAGACCTGCAACCTGTAAGGTACATCTAACCAGCATGAACTGACAGTAAAGCTAGTGCGAATTCTGCATATGTAGCTCTCTAGTTGCTTCTCCGATCAGCTATTATTAGAAGTAGTAGCAGCAGCAGCAAGACTAGAAGGATGTTGGCTTTAAGCCCTGGATCAACGCACACTGGTATCTGAAACACACGCGAGAGGTAGAAGAGAACAGTAATTTTTTTCGGTGTAACTCAACAACTACATTGCCTCTGTTTTTTCTGCTCTCATCTTCTTCTGTAATTCTCTATGCGTCGGATACAACCAAGTAAATAGGCACAGCAAACGTAACCAGAATTCTTAACTCACGTTACCTTATTTAACACATGCAGGTAACTGCTGCATGCACGTTTTGCCGGGCATAACTGCTGCATGATACAATTAGACTTGATGACAGGATTAATTCCAACAATTACCCTTTAATCTTCTCATATCAAGCTTCTCATTTGAAATGCCGATATTCCGCGCATATCAAAGAAGCATTACCTTTCTCTTGCTAACCACACCATATAGTTACTGCCCATGAACAGAGTGTTCTGGAGGGACATATTTCCCTTCTCTTCCTCCCTTTGCGGCTGTCTCTTGTCGCCGGTGACACAACTTGTCTGCAACTCTGACCTTGATGACTGTTGGGATCAAAACCTTCTCGTGAATGCACACAAGCTTCTGTGGTGAAGATGAACAAATGACAATACAGTGTTTGGTGTTGCCTAAAAAATTGCTGCAACATTTTCAATTTTTTCATCACTTTATACATGCAAAATAAAAACTGAAACACTCAATGCCATGACTATCAGTTAGCCATGCAAAGCAAAAATTGAAATACTTAATGCCATTACTAGCAAATGCAATAACCAGTCATCAAGAATTATTCAACAAACACCCCTAATACTTGATGCACTTTTTTTAACGATGCCGGTCCTTGTGCGCAGCTCGTCGTGCCCTCCATGCCATGCCTGCGCCGCCTGTCACGCCGTTGCTTGCCGTCGTGACGTCGTGTCACGCGCTCGCCAATGCACCGCGGCTGCCTGCCGTGTCATGGCACCTTACGCCCATTGCGTCGCCCACGCCGCTCGCCTCCATTACATCACCGTGTGCGCCGTCGTGTGCAATCTTGAGTGAGCACATAGAGCCAGTTGCGAGTGTGGTTTACCCGAGCAAGTGTGCGACGCTGCCGGTCGCGATCATGAGCACACTGTCCTGGATGAGAGTCTGGTAGCAATTCTTGTCGAGCTGTCCGAGGCTCATTATGTTGCTACGCAGTCGTGGGATATAGTACACCCCGTCAGCACAAGATACTCCCCATTCCGGCAAGTGAACAGGACAGTGCCATGCCCACGTATTTCCACCATCGAGCCGTCGACGAACTTGACAGAGTCGGTGATGCCCTCGTCCATCTCCGCGAAGCTTGCCTGGCACCCGGATATATGATTGCTAGCGCCGGTGTCCAGATACCAAGCGTCGTCATGGGCGTCCTCCTCGCGCTCTAGATGCACCTATGTGTGTACCTCGTTGAGCATCACGTCAGTACCCGTGCCCCACGGATACCTCGACGAGCGCGCACACCAGCGCCATGAGAAGCGCAGGCTCATCGTCATCGACTTGCGTCAGGTGGGCCTGCTCGGTACACTTTGGCTTACAACGGTTTTCACCACCGCTAACGCTGCCTTTGTCACCGCCGAAAGAGTAGCCGCCTTGCTCCCTCTTCTTGGCGCTTGCAAGCCACTCCTCCTCCTTCTTTAGCATAACGACGTCCGCGACATGCTTGCATGCCACATCCATTAGGAGAGTCGGCCCGTCGTCTTCTTGGACATTGGTGAGATACACCCGTCCTTTCTTCGGCTCATCACACTCGGACGCGAAATGGCCGAACTCCTAACATTTGAAGCACTGGATCTTCGACTTGTTGAACTTTTCGCTGTGCTTCTTCTTGTCGCCGTCTTGGCCACGACTACGACCATCGCCACGCCCACTATTCTTCCTTGTGCCGTTGTTGGAGTCCTCGCCGCTCCTCTTCTCTTCGGTGGCTTTGGCCTCCCACTCGACGCGCGTGAGCAACAGGTGCTCTCCTTCTTCCTTGTCGCGCCGCTGCCCCTTCAAGCTCTCCTCGTACGCCCTCAAGCGTCCGATCACCTCCATCACCGACATCGCCGATACATCGCTCCATTGCTCAATGGTGCTGACAATCGGTAGGAATTTGTCGGGGACAGAGCGTAGGAGCTTCTCCACGACAGCACTCTCCTCCACCTTGGTATTGAGAGCACGTATCTCATTGACCATGGTGGTGAGTTTCAAGGCGAACTCAGTGATTTTCTCTGATTCCCCCATGTAGATGCATTCTAACTCCCTCTTAAGAGTTTGAACATGCGCCTTCTTGACACGTTCTTCGCTGACGTGCATCTCCTTGAGCGTGTACCAAGCCTCCTTTGTTGTCTCCTTCGGATATGGCCATTACAACGGCCTCGACACGGCTTAGACTATGGCGGTGAGAGCCATCTAGTCTTTCTTCTCATTGACCAATTCTTCTCCCTCCACTGCCGTCAACACTCCTTGCGCACGCATGATGATCTTCATCTTCACTGCCCATACCCCGTAATTGCTCTCTATGAGCATGGGGTATTGGAGGGTCACAACTCCCTCCCTCACCGGCGGTACAACCAGTGTGCGGTCAGCGCCTCCACTACTCTTGTCGTCCTCGACACGGGTCATAGTACGTGATGGAGACTCCGAGCACGATATCTTCATAGGCAGGAGAGTACGAAGCTTTGATACCAATTGTTGAGATCAAAACCTTCTCCTGAACGCACACAAGCTTCTGTGGTGAAGATGAACAAATGACAATACAATGTTTAGTGTTGCCCAAAAAACTGCTGCAATATTTTCATTTTTTTATCACTTTATACATGCAAAAAAAAAACTGAAACACTCAATGCCATGACTATCAGTTAGCCATGCAAAGCAAAAACTGAAATACTTAATGCCATGACTAGCAAATGCAATAACCAGTCATCAAGAATTATTCAACAACGACTTGGGCATTCAACAACGTGGTTTTTCTTGTGACGATGGACTCAACTACATCGCGCTAACTATTTGCAGCCTGGGACACAACTTGCTGGCGATCCCAATCTCGATCTCAGCTCCAATTTTCCTTCACGGTGACACAACTCGACGGCGACGGAGACTAGGATCGAAACTTACACATGTAAGAACTTGGACACACATTTACAAAAACTCACACACACATGCAATATGCATGGGCTCAACTACATGCACTTGTTGGTGAAATTGCGTTGTCCAATCGTCGCTGACCCTCCCACCTGCCAACGCCCAATGCGCCACCAAGCCTACCGCCTAGTGCAACCGCCCTCCGAGCTGCACCACCTGTGCTGCTTCAAGCCGTAGCTACTCCACACATGAAGCCGCATTAACGTGCCACTGCTCAGCGAATCATCACCGAGAAGCATCTCCACACGTCGCACCTCGCCGACGCCACTCCACATAGAACCTTCGGGCATGTGCTCACACTCGCGCCCAAGGCACCACGCTGCGGTGTTAGCACACACTGCCATCGACCCGCTCGCCTCGCCCGCCGGCACACCGTCGGTTGGCATGTTGTTGCCGTAACACTTCAACCCTAGCTTTGATACTAATTGTTGGTTTTAAGCCCTGGATCAACACACACACACACACACACACACACACACACACACACTAGTATTTGGAACACACGCGAGAGGTAGAAGAAAACAGAGACTCAGTTGGGGTAATTTTTTTCTGCTCTCATCTTCTTCTGTTATTCTCTATGCATTGGATACAACCAGGTAAATAGGCTCCGCAAGCGTAACTGGCCTTGTTAACTCACGCTAGCTTTTTAACGCACACACATAATATTGGTGATATGCCCTAGAGGTAATTATAGAGATTATTATATCACGTCTATGTTTATGAGTTATTGAATAAATATTATTTTGTTCCTTGAATGAATCATCATTGATAAATATTAACAAGTATGTGACATGTTGGTGAAGCTCTTTAACTTAGATAATGTCATTCTAAATGTATCCCTGGTCTGATGTCACTAGTTGGAACACTAGTGACTCTATCGACCAACATATGTATTAATTGATGACTATGTTTCACCGGTTATGGATATAGAGATATCAAATCAATAATTTGAACATATGTTAGAGAACATGGTATTGGATTGACCCACCTTGAGACACTGCTGAGATTGTTATGATTTCATATGTCATCAGTATGTCTCAAGCAATGGTGGTGTATAATCCTTAGACCTAGGATCAACATGGTTTTCTATATGTATAAGAGTATACTTTGGGGTTACCAAACGCTACTCCATAACTGGGTAGTTATAAATGTAGTTTTCAGGTATGCTATGAATCATGCAGAGGAATGTGACTGGTCGAATATGGGATTTACCTCTCCTAACATAACATGAGAGATATCTCTAGGCCCCTCGATGTGGTCGAATAAAGAAAGTGCATGACCATGCCACTACTAGCCGAATAGTTCAACCACGTGAAGTTATCCGACACTTGATCGAGAAAGTATTGAATAGTCTATGAATGGCATTATATCTCACCTGGAGTTCAACCAGATATCATGAGGCAATAGGAGAATACACAGATCATTTAGTTTGATCAGATATGGACTAGTCGTATGGAGATACGAGCTAGTCATAGACTGATCGAACATTATCACTAAGTGGGCTTTGTGATGGGCTCAGCCTGATCTGACGGATTGTCGATCGTATACTGAGTTTCACCATGCCCACTTGGCTTACGATCGGTGATAACTTCATCGATACCTTTACTAGATGTCGGTTGGCCCCCGGAATACATAGGAGCTGTTGGAGAATATCGGTCGTCCATGACAATATTGAGAGTACATGGACTCTCTAATTGTTGTGCTGGGCTTCCATTGCCGTTTTTTCTGGTCGGGTCGACCTGGCTTGTAGAGGTGTTCGGACGTTCTGAACTAGTCGGAACAAACGGTCCCTCTGAGAGCCATTGATGGCGGTGGTGTATCCTCGTCCATCCGGTCGATTTCACTAATCTTTGCGACTGACGAGCCAGTGGAGGAGGAGGATGATGACATCTCATTTTCTTCCATGGCACAGATGCATGTGTCCATGTCGAGGTCGAAGTAGTCCGCTAGGTCGAACCAGTTTTCCTCATCCTAAGTCCATGCGATGTTCGCATGAGCGATGATGAGGCAAAATAAGTGGATAAGGAATGCTTGATGAAGTAAACTTCAATAACTCAACGCCTTCTTCCTCACGGACAGCGCCAGCTGTCGACGATCGAGTCGCCGATTTTATGAAATAAAACAGAAGAAAATGGCATAGAGTTCTTGGGAAAGGATGGAATTGCTCTTTATGACTATGAATTGGATCATTTACAGTGAATGTCCTTGACAAGTCAATAGACTAATCCTAATTACACTAAGCGTAGTGCTTGCTATACTAATACTTCAGATGAAATCCAATCGTCTCTTGATCTTCTGAATTGGATTGCCTTCTGTTGTTCGCGTTCTTCCTTAATTAGTTGATGAAGTGGTGGCAGTTAATCCTGGAAGAGACACCTGTTGGAAGTGTCACGACTGGTCGGAGCGAGGCAACAGTTGATGAAGTATCAATCGTTCGGCGGTTGATATCCGTGAGACACTAAACCGCATGGTAATTTGTTGTTAGTGTCTTAGGACCATGAAACGTCGTGTGGTATGGAGCCAATATGACATATGCTCAATTCATCACATGGTAAGGAATATGCTTGGAGCAAAATCCAGATGTCAGTTCATTGCTTGCACGAACAGTCATTTGGTCGAGGATTAGGTACATGACCTCGTTCGACCAGGGTACCTATAAGTAACCTCTGGAATCCTTACAACCACAAGGTTGTTAGTCTTAGGGGTTACAACTCTTACGACCACGAGTCGTTAGCCTTAGGAGTTACGACTCTCACAATCACGGGGGGTTGTTAGTTTTAGGGGTTACAACCACGAAGACATATGACCTTGTAATTATGTTTCAAAGTAATACATATAGATTTTAATCTTCGTCAAACGTGTTCGGATAGGATCCATCGTAAGCTCTATATAAGGAGATGCATGAGGCTATTGGAAAAAAAACACACGATGGTCGTGACGTGAGTTGCTCTTCCAAAACCCTAGCCAACATCTTTCGAGAGCCATAGCGTGCGAGTTGATGATAGCACATCGGCGTACGGTGTTCCTTCCCTAGATGTGTGGATACCGTAAAGGTGCTACTGCGGTTGTTGCTGTGCGCTTAAGGACGATCCACGACCTTGGCGAGGAACTCGATTGGTTGCTGGAGAAGACGATCACCACCAAGGACGATAGACTACACTGGACGGTCAACTTCGACCACTTCATCGACACGCTCTATGTTGGATCAGACTGCTTCAACTCTTCTTCCGCTGCACTGCGCGTCTGGGGTAACGATCTATGATCTCTTACTTGCATGATATCCTGATTTATGTGGTAGAATTTTTTGAATTGATAACTAGCGTAGGCTACTCGTATCCCTTCACGTAACTGCTGCATGGACGTCTTGCCGGATGTAACTGCTGCATGATACAACTAAACTTGATGATAAGATTAATTGCATGATATCCTGATTTATGTGGTAGAATTTTTAAATTGATAACTAGCGTAGGCTACTCATATCCCTTCACGTAACTGCTGCATGGACGTCTTGCCGGATGTAACTGCTGCATGATACAACTAAACTTGATGATAAGATTAATTCCAACGTAGGATAACATGATATCACGATATATTGATGTGTTTGGGACGAGATGAGCGTGAAGGAAGGAAATGTCCGGTACAAATCAAATGGCCATGTGGACTGAATGGACCTGAAGGGGAAGGGTCCAATTATTGAAGCATTGGAAGCTCAGAGCCACTACTCAAGCAACTGTCCTCGCTGCCTCCTGAGACAGGAACAAGAAACGAACCAACTTATGAACGAGATGGGGACCCTTCCCCTTCCAACTCCAACTAATCCTCCCATGCCTTGATGATTCCTACATCCAAACACTGCATTTTACAACCAGTACAATACAAACAATTAATCTACTTGTCTGATTTCTGTTCTGTTCACCAACTCATAGCAACCAGCCGAGGCTTAAACATGTCTCGGTCGGCACAAACATTCTTTCCTTGCTGCATTACTCCATAAACTACTGAAAACCGCCACACGACCGATAAACACAAAGTTAGGATGGCGATGATAGCAAGAACTGCAGCTGAAGCTGATACAGATTCCTTCGGTAGTCAAGCCCGGCAGCTGAATCAGAGCACTTTGATTGCCTCGACGGCGTAGAGAGGAGGCGCGATGCTGAGCTCCAGACTGCTGATAGACGATGCCATATCCAGTCCGGAGGCAATGGTGACCAGCGATATCTCGTCGGGAAACTTTGATCTCTTCACATAGTCAGTTAGTTCATCAACCTGACAGAAGAATCAGTTTGTAATGTTTTGCTCACGCTGCTGCATAAAGATCTTCTCAGATGTAAATGTGGTAATTTTACCTGCATGTTATTGCCTCTAAGTTCTCCAGCATCTGAATAACTTGGTATCTGAGGTGAGGTTCAAAATTCAGTGTTCAGATGTGGTTGTTTGTTTCAGCTATAGGTAAATTCTAACTGAATTTGTAACAGGAAAGAAAAACACAAAGCAAACAAAATCTGTGGAATTTACATGGACACCGCCGCGGTCGGTATGAATTATCTCCTGAGTAGGAGCAGGCTTGGTTGCAACCTGAAACCAAAGGGAGAAAGAGGACAGTATTAGCTGCAAGATCTGATAGATGTTTGGAATTGGTCTGGATCGGATCAAAGTATGCACTTGATCGCCGTTGAAGTCGTCGATGCCGACGTCGAAGAGGCTGGCCCGGCGCTTCTTCTTGCCGGGCTTGGTCTGCCGGAGGAAGTATTTCTGGGCGTGGCTGGCCACCTGAGTCGCCGTCCTGGTGGTCACAAAGTTCTTGGAGATGCCTCTCCAGTCCCCTTTGCCCAGCTGCCTCAAACCATCAAGGAACTTCCTGTGCTCCTCCTCAGTCCATGGAATCCCTGCAGAGATTCATTAGTAAATATATTTTTTTGAACGAAAAAATAGTAAATGTTTTCCATCATACATAGAAAGCAATGACTAAATGTTTTTCTTCAGTTCTGAGAGCCAAGTGGATTGTAAGATGTGTTGACTTGACTGATGCATTAAGGCATGTGGATTGTAAGATGTGTTCACTTGACTAATGCATAAAGGGGCTAAATTTAACTCGTTTTCTTGATTGCTGAATCCAATTAATCAATTGCCACAAGATTCATCGCAAAACCAAGAACTAATTTAATGCTACTTCTTTAGGTGTGAGAGCCTTGTGGATTGTAAGAGCTATTATTGACTGACACATAAGGGCACATGCAACAGTATAAACAATTGCTGTTTATAGAATCCCTCGGTGTCACATATATAGGCAGCATTAAAGACAGTTCCTATAATAAGTTATTTTTTTTTACATATTTCTATAGATAGCTTATTTGAACAATATGTTTTATTTCTTGTGTTACAGTCGACTACTCCATAAAAGACGACTCAATTCTCTATACTATCCCTCTCTATTCCACAACATCTCGTGTCTTACGTGGCAAAGCTAATAGATAGTTGATGCCATACTATTGTATATGCTCTAAGAGCATATATAACAGTATGACATTAGTTGTTTGTAAGCCTTACCACGTAGGATATGAATTGATGTGGATGAGAGAGGATTGAGAAATATGTCGTCTTTTTTTGCAGTAATCGATTGTAACACGATAAAAAAACATATTGTACATGAAGAAGATATATATAGATATATGTAAAAAAAAACAACTCACTATAAGAGCTATCTTCAGTGTTGTCTATAAATGATCTAAAATGATACTATAGACAACAGTTATCTATACTATTCTACATATACTAAAAGGTCTAAATTTAACTCATTTTCTTGATTGCTGAATCCAGGACATGATTTTCCCCCACTCCAACAAGAACAGAGCTCAAGATCCAGTTTCAGAGGCAAAGGAATTGAATCCCATTGCTACCGGCATCGATATTGTAATACACATAAATGACACAGTAGTGTTGTGAGTACAAGAAAAGAAAAGAAACGGTGCATGATCTAGTAGACCGGTACTCCATGAAAGACAAGTTACCTTTCTTCCTCTCCTGCGCCTTGCGGCGGCGGCGCTTCTGCTGCCCCGAGGCGAGCTCGGCGTCGTCGGAGGCGTAGCCCTTGCCCTTGCCGGCCTCCCCGGTCTGCAGCAGCGGGTCGATGTAGGTGAGGTTGGGCATACTGGAGCTCTTTTTGAGCGACTCCTCCACGAACCCATCCTCCTCCTCCGCTGCCTCCTCGTCGCCTCCGCCGAGGACCTCCACGCCGAACAGCCGGAAGAGCACCTTCGTCTTCCCCTCCTCCTGCTGCTCCATTAATTTCCTCCTGAGCTGTTGTTTGTTGCCTTGTCGTTATCGCTGATAAAAAGTAAGAGGGGGGTGGTGGTGGTGGTATCTTCTTGGAAGAGGATTGGAAGCCGGATGTTTTGGAGGCTACTGCATGCTTCTTCTCTGCGCTGCAGCAGGGAGAAGAGAACTCAGAGAAGACGCGAGTATTTTCGGCGTTTGGTGGCCCGGCCTTGTTCCTTCCTCCCTCTCTGCTCATTTAAAGGCATCCTTTTTTAGTTGTTTTTTTTGGGCACAAATAAGATGTCTTCCCAGCCTTGTTATCGTTGACCTGACAGGCTGATAACCGCGAGGGAGTGAAGGAGATTCCGTGGCTGCCATTTGGATAATTCCATTCGATGTAACCATCGAGTGGCGTCAGTGGGTATGTCAGAGATTAAGCTTTGATAATTTCCTACTAGTTTTGGGTAGCCAAAATTTACTAGAGGGCTTTGGAAAATACCAACTGATGCCGGTTCTAGTTTTCGTACCAAGTGTTGTCAGTCAACGAGGAGCCTGGCGGCACCTGCTAGGCATATCGACATATATCGATCAGTAAAAACGATAGTTTCCTTGTCTATTGAACTGGCGCTTAATCTAGCCGCGTCGTGCGGTGTCGGTTCGTCTCATATTCGGTCAAACTTAGACATGATTCAAAGCTCGTTTGGTCGGAACCGTGCTGTGTCGATCTAAATTCAGCCCGAAGTAACTATAGACGTCTAGAAAGACGACAACCGTCATATACGCCCGCTCCCCCTCATCATAACCCCCTCCTTCTTCTGGACACCGATGAAGAACTCCGCTCAACTCGACGACGTCGTGCGCTACGAAGGGGGTGAGAAGGACGACGATAAGGAGGTGGTTGGAGGGAGAGTGGTGGGTAGCGGCATGTGGGGAGGGAGCGGGAGGGTAACGACGCGTGGGGAGGGAGGGGAATCAAGGAATATGATTAGGGGTTGAAAATTTGGGAGCCGGAGCTTGGGGAAAGGGTTGGGAATGAGGGTTGGGGCGGGGAGGGATGTTGGGCCAGACTGGGTGGTAGAGGGGGATGATTGGTTGGGCCAGAGCGGAATGGGAGAGTGATTGGGCCAAACCGATGGGGGGTTGTGTTAGGACGAGAAGATTGGGTTTATTTTGTGCTGTGTCGGCCCAAACACGTCACAACTGGTCGTGCCATACCGTACCGTGCCGCTCAATGGGCCATATTCACAGGCTCAGCCCGACCCGACGTTTGTGCCGTACTGGCTCAACTCACTATATACCGTGTCATGCCGTGTTTAGATTATACCATATCGACCGAGCCTCGAGTCAATAGTCCGAAAAAGTATGATCTAAATCCCGGCTCTGGGGCTGTAGCCCCGAAGAATTGTGTCGAACCTGCTGTAGCTGGAACTACAAAATTGCCCCGTGGACGCTCTTCCTAATTTTAATAAATTTGGAACTCCGGCACCACTGCGGCTGACGAGGCCCAGCTGTTCTAAATAATAATAAGCGCGCGTAGCCATGCGAGTTTCGCGCGCTCCGGCGACGGAACCGATCCGATCCGATCCACGCCACGCGGCATGACCTTAACCGCACGATCGCAGTCGCTGGGAATCTCGACCGTTGGTCCTGCACCGCGCGGTGCGTGCGTTGCGTTCATGCCCTCACCCGCATCCGCATCCGCATGCGCATCCTTGCGTGCAGCACGGTATTTGATGCAACGCGCTCCATCCAACCGCACGTAGCGTAGATACAGCTGTTCGCTTTTCCTTGGGACGTGCGGCGCACACGTTTACTGCGTGCCTAAGATCTCGCTACGCTACTCAGGGCGGATCGAGAGAAGGCTGTGTGGCCATTTAAATTTTAGTTTTTAGCGAAATAATTTATTGTTTAACTACTTGTATGTTGTGCCCTCTGATAGCCTACTTATAACCCTTTATTTTATTTTATTTTATTTTATTGACATAGCTCCCTCCCTGACTCTACTATGTACGTACTCCATGCATATACATGAATGATATGTGCACATCTTAAATATCTTTTCGTCTGCTGGCTGCATGGTTAAAAATATTGTCAGATTAATTATTTTAAAGCTGGGCTAGCTTGCTAGCATTGGAAGTACCTAATGGAAAGTATCACGCGCTGTACTGTCAGCCGCATCTCATAGCAGCGCATCTACTGCACGTGCATATATATATATATATATATAACGTATCTAGTGCTAATAGCAATCTTGACCGTTGGGTCATGTAGGGTGTTTAATGCAGGCCATTGGATGTAGGAGAATGCATGGTGTTTAATGCAGACCCATTAATGAAGGCGTATTGGAAGTGAGAGCATGCATAGTGATTAAATTGTTTGAAGGTGAGAGCTCGTATTAATCTTGGTTGTTCCATCCAGATCCAACGATCTAGATTGGTATTAGCACATTAGCACTCAATTACCCATTAACACTAGATATGTTCCCTATATATAATACCAATCTTGACCGTTGAATCTTGATCTTGATCGTTAGAGGTGGGAGCATGCACGGTGTTTAATGAAGACGCGTTAATGAAGGTGCATTGAAGGTGGGAGCATGCAAAGTGATTAAATGGTTTAGAGGTGGGAGTCCGCATTAATCTTGGTTGTTCAATTCAGATCCAACGGTCAAGATTGGTATTAGCACCTTAGCACTGAATTACCCATTAGCACTAGATATGTTCCCTATATAAGATCCAGATCCAACGGTCAAGATTGGTATTAGCACCTTAGCACTGAATTACCCATTAGCACTAGATACGTTCCCATATATATATATATATATATATATATATATACTTTCTACTCCCGGGTATAGTTACTCCCACCTAAAAGAACTTGACATACTCCTTTATCACTTTGGGTATACTCATATACTAATTATAAGATATTCCAATGCGAACCATATGAGAAATTTGTAAGAAAGTCCTTAGTTTTTAGTATATTTTGTAAATACCTTCATATTCGTATTAAAAAGAAGTATGTCTAAAAAATTATACATACCACCCCTGAAAAGGTGTGAATACCACCTAGGGGGTTTTATATACTCGTATACTATACATACGTACTCTCGGTTACGCAAAATACTCTCTACGTTGTGAGATACGGAATAGGGAGTAACTACTCCCGGGAGTAGGAAAAATGATTCATATATATATATATATATATATATATATGTGTGTGTGTGTGTGTGTGTGTTGGATCTGAATTGAACAACCAAGATTAATGCGAGCTCCCGCCTCTAAACCATTTAATCACTTTGCATGCTCTCACCTTCAATGCACCTTCATTAACGCGTCTTCATTAAATACCATGCATGCTCCCACCTCCAACGGTCAAAATTGGTATTAGCACAATGATGCTTTTGGCGTCGTTACGTATAAAAATAGTTGTGCAAATGTTGTATTGCCAAAAATAGCATCATGGATATGTCGACACACATCCTCCATTGTTCCCTCCATGCACGAATTCCATTTCAAATTTTAAATCTTCCTCCGCAATATGCCATCGAATTTCAAATTTTATTCACAATATACCATCATCATTACTTCTCCATTTAAACCTCTCCGTTAAGTCATCAGAAAAGGCTATTTTGCCCTTATATGTCACATTTCACTACATGCCAAAAAAATTTCACTGCAAATTATTCCAGTCCAAAGTCTACAAGTAAATTGGTTGCTACTGTCATTCGGTGACAATTTAAAACACATTAGGAGTAATAAAATGCAACAACCGAGGGTAGAATAGTATTTTCTCAGGGCTTAACAAAGGGATTTGGACGGAGAAGTGACGACAATAGCATATTGTGAAGAAAACTTACAATCCAATAGTATTCTACGAAGAAGAGAGTTATTCGATGCTATTTCTGTTTTGATGCAATACCGAGGCGCAGGCGACGACTTCGACGTCCGGCGGTGGGTGGATGTAGAGGTAGCCGACTGATTCGCTGTCGTCGGTGGTGGATTTGGAGGGAAGGATGGCATATACGACCGCCGACGTCGAGGTCACGGCGTGCGATGACGGCGGCGGGGCAAGGCCAAGGTGTGCGGAATCTGGAGGTGTGGTGCGGTCGGCGACAAGGACGGTGACAACGGTGGACCATGAGCGGCGATGTCAACCTCTGAATCGGCATCGTCAGGAGGCGAGAATGGGAGTTGCCTAGGCGTCTTAGTTTTGCCTCCTTTTTGTCGCCTCTCCTCTTACGGAGGCTGCGCTGCTAGATTTAGTTAGTCCTTGGTGGCTAGCAGATATGATGGGATTAGTAATTCGTTTGTACTGATCCGTCCACACGTCCTTTTTACTGCATATATAGAGTAGTCACACATGCAGTGGATTAGTATTCATCTAGCTACTTGTAATTAACTTTTAGTTTGATCGTGTAGAACTAGGGGAAAGCGCATCCACTACAACTATGCATGTCAAGCTAGGTTGAGATTTACAGTTACCTATGTTATCATCGTTATATAATAATTAACACAAGTTGACTATCTAATGCATATTTTGTATACAATGTCATGTTTTAAATTATAATTTAAAAGCTTTTATTTACAAAAATACAGTGAAAAAGAAAGATTATTGGTTGTTTATACAAGCAATTCTTATATGAATGAATATACGGTGAAACTTTACAATAAAAAGGACATATGCTAAGTATATTTTTCATAATTAATTACTAGAATAGGGCAAAATCGTATATAAAATATGTTTGAGATCCTTTTTTTTTTGCTAGAATCGTAATGATATTAAGATTATGCCTAGAGTGTATCGTTCCACTCAATCTAAGATCGTAAAGTCTCAGTCTATTGAGTATTGAAAATGGCTGGCATGCTTTTTTTTTTTTCTTAACAGAGTGGGGAGACCCCTCCAAATTCTATTGTTAGAAAACATTACAAGAAGTTTAACTACACCTAACAGATCCTACATAGCTTTAGAACGCAGCTATTTCCAGATTCAAAAGTCATAAAAACAGTCTAACTTGACATGTCTTATTGGTGCACTAGGTTTTTAGATGGAAGTCCCTAGAGTTGACATCTTATACACACACACTGAACAAGTGCGTAGATGCAACTTTGTTACCTAGATGCTAGAGGAAAGAACTGCATACTTTCTCTCTTTCGTCCTAGTTTATCTTCTTTCTTTTCAACACTTTTCCGGTACCTTCCATGCAGTGGCTGATCACGGGCCACGCCTAAAACTGACTTAGCTGATTTCGAATTTAATTTATTTTGTTGGTTTTTTTTAAAAAAAATTAAATTGATGTTTTGATCTGAACCTCGGACTATTGCCCCGATGGTCCGAGGTCCAACTCCGCTTCCATGCCTACTTGCGTTGTATGAGCAGAGAAGAGGCCGGATTGGATTGATTTCCTCCCGGAGGATAGAGCATCCTGCGGACTTGCGCCCACTGCCCGCGACGATGGTTGCAAGACCAAGTTAAGATAATGATATGGAAGTGATTTGGATGACAAATCTAATGATGTTGTGGCAAATCTAGGTACTCTTCCCTGTATTAATGGTCAACGGAGTGAGTAACAATCTAAATTCTTTGCAGCAATGCATGCTTGTGCCAGAGACCGGATTACTAAGATCCAAAAATCAACCTGCAGGAAAGGATTCGTGTCTGGTCCATTCCGAAATGGAGGTACGGATTACCGGGTGTTGAAACCGGCGTCTGTCTTTGCGCAAGAGCATATAAAAGATATAGAAATTTATTTATAAAGTTTGGCAAAGCCCTGTCTCTGGTAGTCAAATCGCGACGCTTTCATCCTTACGAGGAGCTTATTTTTTTTCTTTTAATTAGGGCTACAAGTATATATTTATACCCCGATTACACAACAATTGAGTTGAAACAGAGCTTCCCCAACCGCTGCAAGGACAGCAGAATGACTAGTGCGTGCAATGCAATTCATCCATGCTCTGATGATCAAACAAAAAACATCCATGCATGCTCTGTCATCCCCTGATGCGAAAAGCTTCAGCGAGGCTTGCGCGAATTGCGGCCTCTACGCTGTTCGGACAATTGAGCAGTTATTATCTCTCTTTTTTAAGAAACAAATTTAGCAATTACTATCAGTGGATCAAAACAGAAGAGGAACTGCAGCTGGACAATATAATCGAGGATGATTCATTTTGTGTACCAAGTCAATGAGCATATACCGTCTCGATTGTTGCTATACTTGCTAGGCATGCATTACACATGGACTACTGTCTATATCTGCAGAGCCAGAAATCATGTCTGCACGCACAGAATCAGTACTTCCATCCCAGCTACACCAGCTTAATTAGCTAGCACCGAATCGATCTTGCATCAACAACGTACATAGAATTAATTATCCTACCTAGAGCGATGTAGATCAGTGTGGTTACATGTATTATATTTGTCATCCATACGAGGTTGAACAGTAAACTTGTAGGCATCCTTGATTAGATGTGTCGACCGCCGAGGATGCGAGGAAGGAGCTTAACGAGAATCACACACAAATGTTTTTTTTTAAAAAAAAACGAAGGCATGAGTTCTGCCGATCAATTAAAGATGTGAAATAGGTTCACAAGCATAGAAGAGGGAAAAAAAAAGGGGGAGCGAGAGCCCGCCAGAAAAAGACCACACTAGCCCGCTAAGGGGCTAGGACTATAAGAGAGGGTGAAAGATCTAGGTCCGTCATTATGAGTTAATGGGGTATTTTGGTGATTAATGATAAATCTAATTGTGAGACTAACAATTCTATTACTATATCTAGTGTGTAGTCTCATTTGGATATAAATGTGAAATTCAACGAGGTATACATTTAACTTACACTCTTATATATTGTTGCATTACTCGGATCCAAAATATAGGATGAACTCAACAGTAAGTTTAACTTGAATATGTGCATATGATCTAATTACACATTTGTGTATGCACACATTTAGGGGGAGTTTTATTCTATATTTTGTTGTTTCATTAGTATTGATCCATATTCCATTTTTCACATATATTTGAGATCTTTACTTTGAAACATATTCGTTTGAGTATATAGAACTTGTGTAGTTCTTACATACTCATGTCGTGAGTATATGTAATTTGTGTAGTTCATATATACTCACGTTGTGTTACATTTATCAATTCAATTTTATGTGTAATTGTAGTTGTTATCATTAATTACCAATAAGGGAAAGATTGAAGTATCTTGTTCCACCATTATGTGATAATGGTTTGTTGTGGTAACTAATGGTAATCACATTGTGGAACTAACATTTTTCATGAGTTGGATGAATAGGTTATGTTCCAGAGTGATGAGGACTTTGGATGTCATCATGTGTCAATGATATTAAAGTCAAGAGCTTGGTGTAAAGGATGCATCATGAGTTGATGCTTATCAAGAAGAGATGATCATGAGTTGATCGTCAAGACAAGAGAAGACCCATCATGCGTTGATGGAGGTCAAGCAAAGGATCATCATGTGTTGATGATTATCAAGTTAATGACCCGAACTTGAAGTGATTATGTGCCTCATCAAGCTTCAAGAAGATACAAGGCAAAGGTATGACTAGCTAGGGCTAAGGATGTGTTTCTAGTCTTTTACCGGTCTTGGTATTTGGTTGGAAGATCGGATTGCTAGTATAGGTTGCCGTACTATTAAGAGGGTTCTTAACTAGTAGTTTGAGTTAGTCATATGTTGATAGCTCATTATGGTTGCTCTAGCTCATCTAGGCATGATGCTATTTATTTGCGAATGTGTTTTGCAAATAGTCGAGACTCATACATAACCCTTGTAGCATGTGACTTAAGTTTGTAAATGTGTTTTGCAAATGGTGTAAGTCCATGTACATTATTCCTTGTGATGAGTATTCTAAAATGTTGGCAAATGTGTTTTGCAATTAGCTGAGAATATCATCTTTGAAACCTTGTTGGAATTACACGCAAATGGGCGAATGTGTTTCGGCATTTGACGTGAAGCCAATGTGTTTGGCTCTATAGCCTGGCGGTCTGACCGCCAGGGGTCACCGGTCTGACCGGTGGCCAATCGGTCGAACCGGCCATCTGTTGGCGGTCGGACCGATTTACCTTTGAGTTGATTCTTTGTCCGGAAGTTCGCTGTTGAGAAAACGGAACTACCATTGTGCGGAAGTTCCGGAGTTCGTGTGGAATGTTTATTCTAGAGAGCTCGTTTTGGGAATTAGCCGATTTTGCCTCGGGCGTTCGGACCGGCCAGCCTTGGCGGTTTGACCGATTTGGCGGCGGTCAGACCGGCCATTAGTTGGCGGTCCGACCGGCCGAATGCCCAACGACTAGTTTTCTGGTCGTTGGCGCATGGGGCGGTCCGACCGACTATTAGTTGGCGGTCAGACCGGACCTGTGCAGATTCGAGGGAATCTTCTTCCAACGGCTAGTTTTTTGGTGTGGGATATAAATAGCCACCTTGGCTGATTGAGGGAGGTTGCTGAGATTATTGTTGAGTGCCATACTCATTCTTTGAGCTAAGAGCAAGCCTTTCTTCTCTTTTGTGCATGTGTTGCACATAGTGAGATTTGAGAGCAAACCCTAAGTGCATGTGTTTCCTTAGGTAGTGGATTGTGTATCCACTGAGCTTTGACACTTGATTAGTTTAAGTGAGAGTTGAGATTTGTTACTCTTGGTGTTTGCCGACGCCTAGACGGCGTGGAGGCGTCGTGCCCGGTGATTTTCTCAAAAAAAACTTGTGAGAAGGCCCGGCGTGTTGTGAGTGGTTTGGTGCTCGCCATCTCCAGAGTGGAGGAAGAGCAACCATAGTGGAGAGAGGTGTTGGTTCGTGTTGGAACCGGTCTAAGTGGTTGGACTTACCTCGGAGGTATTGACTTAATTAGTAGAGCCGGTCCAACGTGGTTGGGCTTACCTCAACGTGGATTAGGGGAGACCGGCAAGTCTCCGAACACCACGGTAAAGCATAATCGTGTTATCTTTTTTTATCTTGTGCTTTACTTTGAGCAATTTACATTACATACTTTAATTGCTTACATATGTTTGTATGATTGCTCTCTTGTACTGTATTCATATTGTTGGTGCACTTAGGGAAGCCTAGTTGATTTAGGTTTTAATTGTGCAAAACCAATTTGTTATTAGCTTCCGCATTATATATTGGTTTTAGCGCCAAAGATTTTTAATACCGCCTATTCACCCCCCTCTAGTCGGCCACCTCGATCTTACAGAGGGAGTGACTTGTAATCAAGACTCGCGGAAAGCCCTTTTCCTTTGCTCAATCGTCTCCTTGGTTTGTGTTGCCACCTCTTCTGTCGTGTCTTGTTTATTCTGGAAAACTCCCCGGTTTCTCTCTTTCCAAACATTCCACATGATGTAAATTGTTATGCCATTGAATTGACGTCTTTGAACTTGTGGGACAGTGCTAGAGGTTTGCTGCCACCGGTCGATGATGCGAGGGTAATCGGAGGGTTGTGAGCGTTGTAGAACCTATCAAAGTTGTACCACTGGGGCCAGTGGTAGTACTATGCGACATCATGCACAGTAATTTGGTGGATATATGACAGTAAAACGTTGTTCGTTTTCCACCTCAGGAACCTGTGAAAGAGGCCGCAACGGACGCCCTCGAGGGGCCTCTCCCAGCAAAGGAGGCAGTGAAAGTGCCTACCGATGCTCGCAAAGACCCACTAGGTAGACCAGTGTGGTAAAGGTGCAAGGTTCATTGCAGTATTTTATCATGATTTTTAAGTAAAGACAAGTACCACACGACAGTAAAATATGTTACACGAGTCCTTTATCCGTAGGCCGCCACCGCCAAGCCAAATCTCAAAATAAAACTCGCCGATCCCAGGTCAGCAAAGACGAAGAGCACAACGGCAACCAAAAAGGGGCGGCTGTGGAGAAGACAATTGTAGGGAAGACCATTCCCTCCTCAGCCCAGAGGGACACCGGCGACATCGGTGCATTTGGGAAGAGGCTGATAAAAGCTCCCAGCAAGCTGGTATCGCCATTCAAGCTGTACAAAAGGCGGCCGGAAGTGCTCGTGGCCATGGCCATGGAGGTGAGGGAGCTGATATGCAACGATGAGAGCCTCAAAAGGTAGGAGAATATCGCTACGCTTTTTACCGATACGCGAAAGTTTTTTTTACTATTGTGTCAATAGAGAGTTTACTGGATTGACCAGTATTTTACTTATTGTACCTATTTGTTTTACCGAGAATACACTTATGTTTTACTGCTAATACAAACGACCTTGTTTATTGCAGCCTTGCTCTCCTACAATCCAGAGATGGATTCATAGCTGCCACAGAAAAAGACATGGCAAAGTCGTGTTTATTTCTCAGTTCATCGAGTGTTTGCACCAAGACGATGCTGACCTGAGGCCTCAAAGCAATGGGTACAGAGCGTTCCTCCCCATTCAAACTATCGGTAAGTTGTTGTTTTTTTTTGGCAAAAACCTTTTTTATAGTAAATTGTTACTCGTGTAGTAGTAAATCATATCATTGCACTCGATAAATTTAAACTAATGTGTTTTGCCCATCGAAAGAAACTGCTAAACGTAGAGGAGTACGTTAAAAACGAGCAGTACAACAACGAACATGATGTTAGCATGCTAAATGAGCATATGGCAGAGCAATACAACAACGAACATGATGTTAGCATGCTAAAGGAGCATATGGCAGCGGTAGATATCACACACGTAAAGCTGGTAAGTAATTTTTGTCCATCTGATGTGCATCCAGTAAAATATCATTCAGGGTCTAGTAAATTACATATTTTTTATTACAGTAAATCCCTTACATAATGTAGTCTGTTTGCATTTTTTATGGGTTTTTATCCCCTTTGCAGCTCTTCCTCCATGTTTTACACAATAAATGCAGAAGCACGTGGAAGTGCTGGACTCCAGTGACTGCAAGCAGAAGGGCACAAAAGTAATGGACCACCACGATCTAGTGAGGAAAAGTATCCTCCCCCGTCTGTGTGTAGCCTCTGCAGGCCATAACCTGTGGGAAATTCCCGATCGTCCTGAATTGGAGGGTGCACAACATGGGGACACCGAAGCGGATACTAGAGAATGACTATGCTTTCTTCGTAATGAAGTACTCAGAGTTTTGGGATAGTGAAAACTCGATACTAGCAACATTAACAGAGCCGGTAAGAATCCCCCACCATCAGCAACATGCAATATTTTTTTTGTTGTACAGCGTCTGACACGCGGCCTTCTTTATCATGTGTATGCAGGATAAGGGGAACGAGTACAGAGCCCAGATAATGTTCTATTTGTTGCTCCACAAGGTAAACAATGTCAAGCCCCTCCCTGAAGCACTTGATAAGTATAGGCCGCCCCGCAAATCGAAGTAGTTTTTTTGTGTGTTTACATCTAATATGAAGTAATTATTTTTGTACATGACAGTAATATGTGTTAAATTTTTACAGTAAAATGTACGATCACCAGAAGAACTTGTGTAATATTCATTAGATACAAGTTTCCAATGGGTAAATGTTATCAAACCTATAGTAACTACCAAGAAACACAAAGTGCAAGTAGTTTTACAGCAGTAACATAACATGCATTTGGAAGTAATAATATGTATCATTTACGGTAAATGATAACATTTACCAGATCAACAACTATTCGTCATTTTTCGTAGTAAAACCCAACACCCCGAATATCACAATCCCATCTTCCTACCTAAACTACAGTAAAACCTGACTCAGGCGGGGTGCTAGCATGCGTGAGGGTTACTGCTGTTTTGACGCGCACAAGAGGGTCTTCTCGGGCGCCGGGGGGGGGGGGGGGTTTTACTGATGTCATAACCATCTTTTATTTATGAAGCAAGCATAAGGATGAATTAATATGTATGTATTTCCACAGCTCGGTCAGTAATTTCCAATTTTTTTGATAATTCCCATATGATCATCCATCCTTCTAGCAAAATGATAATTAATTTCCAAATTTACAAATCAAGTACAAACCTAGAGACCTAGACCAAATACTAGTACCAATCACATTCCCATGAGGGACAAAAATCAGATATCAACAAAGACAACCATGGATTCAAAGGAGCAGGTTAGAGGTATGTTGTACCTTGGGTTGGAGGAAGGAGGCGTGGGCGAGCTGCTCGGTGGACGTGGGCGGAGGCGCGGGCGTGGCGTGGAGGGCAGACCCAGACGGGCGGAGGTGGCCTGAGGCGTGGGTAGGCACTAAGGGGCAGGCCCGGTCGGAGGAGGGAGGCGGCGCGCAGCTAGCCAGAGGAGGGAGATGGCGCGCGGTCCCGATCAGAGGAAGAGGTGTGCCCGGACGACCACAGAGCTCGAGGGCGCGGTAGGACGGAGGTGCGGTCGGGCGGCCGGGGATGGCGCTGTAGGGCGGCCGAGGGAGGCACGGGCGGGCAGGAGGGCGACGGGGTGGGCGGGGCAGGTTGTGGCAGCGCGGGGCACAAGCGCCTTGCGGGGCGCTATTGTTGGGCCTGAGCGTGCGAGGTGTGCGAGTGGGGTGGGGAACGGGGGATTTGGGATGTCTTCGGTATTTTATACTTGGTACATGGTGGGTGATAAACACTGAACTTCAGGGGCAATTTTGGAACAAAGATCCGAGGAAGCCGCAGGAAGCTCCTCACGGCTGGCTTTCAGGTTTCGGCTTTCACACATTGTGATGGTTTCCAGCTTCGGGAAAAAGCGGGGAAAGAAAGTCGACCGTTGGAGATAGCTTCCGGCTTTTCCAAGCGAAAAGCGGAAGTTGAAGCCATCCCAAACACCCCTATAGTCGCTTGGCATTTGTCAGTCTAGCTTTAAAGGACAAAGTAGCTAGTACAGTAGACGGTCAATACAGTTCTTGGACGATGCCAAGAGGAAATTGACAACAATGCATATGTACGCCTTGTGATGAAGTATTTTCTTTTTTCTGTTCCTTCTTTTCCCAATGAAGAACTTATCGGAACCACATGGCCTCTCTCGTGCACAATGCATACTGGTGCTGACTTCAAGATGCGTACTAAGATATGGATTCCACGGTGCTAGTAGCCTGATCAAAGGTTACAGTACTTAAGGAAGGGAAATAGAATGAATCACATTCAGGCAGCATTATAGTTCTTCAACCCGTGTATTCACCACAGGACAGACATGCATTAGTATCCACTTCTCACAAATCACTTTCAGCTGCATCCATAATTGGTAATCAGCCATGAGATGCGGCCCATATATAGGCTGGTTGGACATTGTAACTACTATCAAATAAGATGATAATTGCCTTCCAAGCAATAGACCCGGGTTCGACTCCCAGCAAACGCAGTTTTGTTTTACACAGTGCTCCAAATTACTTACTTTTTTTTACAAACCATTGCCATATTGCAAAAGATGAACAGCTAACAGCTTGGCATGCACATGCACCTGTGTTTGTCTATCAGTTTGGACTTTCAAATTTGCTCCTCTTTACTGTTTGCTTCTATCAGAAATCTCAAGTTCCCGGTAGACAGGCCTATGCTTAGTATCCTTCCCATTATTAGCCAACTCATCAAGTTGCATCTAGGATGCACGGACACGGACACGCGTGTCGGACATGACACGTATCGAACACGGGATTCGTCATTTTCTAAAAAATAGCGACACGGGGACACGGTTGTATATATATATATATATATATATATATATTATTGAATGCATAGTATGCTAGTATGCACAAGTAGTCAAGCACTCACCGAAGCAAGTCCAAATCTGGCGACCAAGCGGCGGCAGCAGGGCGGCGTCGGCAACTCGGCGTCGGGGAGCAGCAGCAGGAGCCAGGGAGGAGCAGCAGCAGTGTCGTGGAGGAGCAGAACAGAGCCGCAGCGGCGTCAGCGCAGACAGCGGCGTCGGCGTCGGCGCGAGAGCAGCGAGCAGCAATGGCGTCGTAGGAGCGGCGAACGGCATCGCCAGCAGAGCAGACTGCAGCGGCGTCGTGGTCGGCGGCGTCGCAGGCAGCGCGCGCGCGCGCAGCGCAGGGTGGCTGCGACTGCGGGAGCGAGTGAGATAGGGATGGGGCGGGGAGGCGGAGAGAGAGGTAGGGTTAGGATGGGATATAGGCGAATGAATGGGCGATGAATGGGCTGAATGAATGGTCCAATACGTGTCCGACACGCGGCCAAACGTGCCCGATACGTGTCCGAATTTGTTTTTATTTATTTTTGCAACGCAAATCTCCGACACGCCTGGAATACGTGTCCGAGCCGTGTCCGTGTCCGACACGGTGTCCGACACGGACACGGCGCCTTCCAGGCGTGTCGGTGCTTTGCAGAGTTGCATTGCTAATCGGTTATCATTGATGTAGTCAATTGGAACTATATTCTGGATAGATTGTTTACAGCAACTTCACAAAGTCCCCAGCTATTTTTATTTGACAACAACAATGGCAAGTCGGCAATGCCTGAAGATTTCACTGACAAGCCTTCGCATCCTCATTCCTGAAGTATACTGGAACAAGTTGGCAGAAAGAGTGTTAGGGCCTAGGTGAGATACTTGCAACTACTGAAGCAATGCATTAGCACTTTATCAGTCAGCTAGTACTGTAAAATTGTAAAATAGCCAAGTAAGAGGAGAGCTGGAGATGTATGTGCTTCATGCCAGAATTCTTCGTATTGACTCCACTCCCTGTATTCTTCATGCCAGAATTCTTCGTATCGACTCCACTCCCTGTATTCAGATTGCTCCGATGCTATGTGAACGGTATGCAGAGCGCTTAATAGCAGCGCTTTCATGTAGACTGCAGGGGGATCTCAGATTCAGACTTTCATGTCAAGTGTGGGCATGGAAATAAGGGAAGCTGCGTGAAGTTGACCTTTTCATAATGTCATGTGAATTGATCTCCAAGTGATATATAATACGCAGCACTCTCAACTTCGAATTGAAACGCATGCGCTTAATATATTTTTTGGCAAAAAGAAAAGCAGACTTGAGGTTCATACAGAGGTTTTCTTATGTTTTCCTTTTCTCCCCCTGTTCATCACAATCAAGAACTTGATGGAATCACATGGGATGTGTCTTGCACAATAACAATGTATACTAGTGTTCAGTGAAAGTTGCTCGCATGGATTAGTTTCATGATAATAATAGACTGGAATGAATGAACCATAAGGACTAAAACGGCAAACTTTAGCCAAACCATCGTTATCACAGGACACACAAGCATTAGCCATTGTCAGTTGCACCTAGACTTGGCAGCCAGCTATTGAGAAACCGCCATCATCAGCTGCTTGCAGGCTGAGAAAATAAAACATATACAATGGTTCAACACACCGTACCAACAGCGTTTGTAGTCCAACGGTTAGGATAATTGCCTTCCAAGCAATAGACCCGGGTTCCACTCCCGGCAAACGCAAGTTGTTTTCATTTTTTGTTAGGTCGAATCTTAAGCATACATACTGCTCACAATTACTTTCATTTTCCCTTAATCTTTTTGGATAAACAGTTGCCCGGATGCAACATATATTCACCTTGGATATTAACTCTATATCCCAATGAGAAATGGACTCTTGATGTTCCTATCAACAATGTCATGATTCCGCAGAGATCGATGCCGAGCACATCGAGTTGCATGGCCGATCAGCGAGAAAAGAGACAATGAATATTCAGTACTCAATAGGAACAGGAGATCGTTCACAATTACAGGCTTACAGCAACTTCACCAAGTTCATCCTTAACGACAGTGACTGAAAATGAAATGGCGTGGTTAATGAACTAACGCTCAATGAGTCGTTCGTGCTACATCAGGGAAACACAAGGATATAATTCAGTGCTCACTCATGCAACTTGACGATCCGAGATCTGTTTACGCACCCAGTTATAAAGTACAGCCAAACAAGTTGGCAGAAGACCGCCGAAGCAGAAGGGCAGGAAAGACGAAGGTGATTGACAAGCCAGCGACGGCAGCCGCGGTGGTCGGCGAACGGCTAGTGTTTACGGAAGCGGAGAGGCCGCAGAAGCGGACCGTCTCGTGATACCATGAGAGCGTGCAAGAATAGGATACTCACACACAGCAATATCCATTAGCCAAGGATCGGTACATATATAGATTACATGAGAGAGAGAGAGAGAGGAGGCAACAGACTAGGAGCAATATACGCGATACGCGTGCATGCATGGGAATAATCCTAGGTTGTTGCCGTATCCAATCCTGGCTCCTGGAATTGTGGGAGGCCGCTCCTGTAATTGCGCGCGTCGTGGTGTCGCCTGGAGTGCGCCATGTACGGGAGACAAAGGCACATGTGCCACGTATACACGCTAACAGTGATGTTATGTTTCTTGGTGGCCGTTGCATGCTATAGCATGCAAGACGGATGATAAGGTCAACCTCGGATCCTTAGATTGTCAGCAGTTAGGATTTTGTTTTGGACCAAGGCCCTAACGAAAATTTGTATTTCTTTTCCGCCCTTGCTTTCCATACGATTCAAGTGCGGTAGGTTTCGGAACTACACAAGATACGCCGATTTGTAGGTGCACTGTCTGTGGTGATGATATCTGGCATACCCAGTTGTAACTGAATCCCCTGTAGCTGGATCCAAAGATGGACAAATTCTTCCAACTGGGTAGGCTAGATATTTTGCCTCCGAGAGGTCTAATTCAATTACTGTTGCACATGTTGTCGTGGACTTATCTATTTTTCCTCCTAGTGATGGCTAACATATTAGGGGCGATTATCTTTGGCGTGTCACCTTATAGCCATCTATTGTACTAGAACTTTGCCTTAAGATCTTCACCGGTCACTATGTCAGTGGACATGTTGAAGAGCTGCTTGTCCATGGTGTTGCAAGGTGACATAGTTCCGACCCAAGGTTTGGTGGTGCTCGTCCACTTGTACCAAAGCCAGCGTAAGGCGTAGATCTCTACTAAATTTCTTCAAATCCATGATACCGAGTGCACCGAGATTTTTTGGTCTACACACTTTAACCCAGTTTACAAGGCAATGGCCTCAATTTGTGTCATCCTTGCCTTTCCAAAGAAAGGATCTTGGCAATTTGTCCATTTTTTTGGTCCATTTGACTAGTGGGAAGATAGTCTTGTGGTACGTCGAGATAGACGAGAGAACTGAATTGATCAAAGTTAGTCTTCCTGACGGGGAGAGGAGGCTTCCTTTCGAACCCAGTAGCTGTGCACCCATTTTTTTTCTATGATCAGTAGCATATGGACCTTTTGGAGCTTACAGATGTGCAATTGGAGGCCAAGATAGCGACAGGGAAAATCCCTGCACTCATCGGGGAAGGTCTGGAGCAAGGAGTCGAGGTCAACCCCTTCACAACCGATAGGGTGTACTGTCGACTTTAGGAAGTTTATGGTGAGTCCTACTGTTTGGCCAAAAAAAATTGAGGATCTGTTGGAGCGCATCAAATTCTTCCTTTGTTGGATTGACAAATGTAGCCACATCGTCCGCATATAATGATGTTCTCATTTTTGTGGCCCTAGGTGTTAGGGGCGAGAGGATATTATGATGTGTAGCTAGGTCCAAAATATTTTAAAGAGGGTCTATTGCGATGATGAAGAGCTATAACAGGTCCCCCCCCTGTTATGTGGCGCACTCCTCGTTTATGTGGAAAGCTTTCGTCTCGCTAACCATTGAGAAGGACTCTCAAGGAGTCTATTCCGAGAAGGATGGAGATCGACTCGCACCAACGGTGACCAAAATCTAGAGTCTACAGGGTTTCAAAAAGATATCCCCAGTTGAGAGAGTCCAACGCTTTCACGATGTCCAATTTGAGGTAGAGAGCGGGAGTTTTGGTCATGTGGAATTCCTTCATGATATTTTGGGTGTAGAGGAAGTTATTTTGGATGCAACGTTTTTTATGAATGCACTTTGGCGGGAGGATATGAGACTTTCTAGCCTTAGGGCTAATCTATTTGCCAGGAGTTTGGAGAAAAGCTTCGTGAAACTAGGTTGATGGGCCTGAAGTCATTTACCAAGAAGGCATATGCTTTTTGGGGGATAAGCACGATGTTGGACTTGTTCAAATGGTCGAATCCTAAGTTCCTTTGGTCATACAACTGTTGGAAAGCTTGCGGCAAATCTATCTTTATAATGTCCCAGCATTCCTTGTAAAAGATGCTGGTGAAACCATCCGGTCCCGGTGCCCTGTCCGCTGGCACGGAGAAGATGGTTTTTTCCTATTTGCTCCAAGTCAAAAGGGTCATCAAGGTGAGAAAGGACATGCGGTTGGTATCCTAGGGATTGCCAATCAAAGGTGTGCGATCTGGGAGAAGTCTCGCCCAATTGTCTCATGAAGTGGGTTAGGATCTCCTGATTTTTGGCCTCTTTGGAGAAGATCACTCCTTGATTTCTTTTTAGGCCGTGGATGTAATTTTTTCTCATGCGCGTGGATGCTCTAAGTTGAAAGAATTTTGTATTTGCATCTCCCTGCCTGATCCAGGTAAGTCTAGATGCTTGCGACAATCTAGCATTTTCTATTGTCGCAGTTTTAGTAGTTTCATAAGCTTTCTTTCTTGGGGAGAAAGTTGTCGATGCTCTTGTGCTACGTCCAGCCTCAAGATTATTTCTTTAACTATTGCCAATTGAAGTCATACACAAAGGGGTCATATGTATGTATTGTATATGTGTGGTAGAAGTTACATGTGATCTTCTTCTTCCTATTTACAAGGGATCCTGTTTATAGAGTAGGAGGAGGAGATCCTTGAAGTTACATCGTTGCCCTTAGAGCTTAGCTTGCTCCGGGGTTACTTTCGTTCATTGCGCCAAGTGGGTTCCTCCATGTCCGAGATACATGACATCGTCGGCCTTCCGTCTATGCGGGTGTCGACGGGATCTTGGTGTGTGGCTACCCCGGACTGGGTCTGAAGTGGATTCGCCGATGTGTCACGTCTCGCCGAGGTTGGTCTACGGACCTCGTACGGGGTGGATCCCCAAATGTGTGATGGCTCACCGGGGTTGATCTCCGATCCTCGTCCGGAGTGGATTTTCCGATGTGTCACGCCTCGTTAAGGTTGATCCTCAAATATCGTCTGGGGTTTGTCCCTGGAACTCATTCACGATGGATCGCCTAATGTATGGTACTTTCACGATGTTATCGTTGGCTCGATGTAGCGCCGGCCCCTCCCACACCTCTTGATCGGTTCCTAGCTACCGTCAGCGGCAGTTAAGGAGAGCTTGTCTGCTAGCCGTTCATTACCTTACCAGTCCGTGCACTACTGATCAAATCAATGATGTGTTTGTCCACTGGAAAGAAAGAAAGGAAGGAAGGAAAGAAGAAAGGTGGGAGGCAAATTATATTATCGAAACTGCTAGATGAAATCGAACTTGTGGGAGGAAGCGGACGTGCAATGGGCTAGCATGCAGGTCACACGGAACATCTTGCACTTCATTTCGGATAGAGACCGTCATTACCCGCTGGTGGTGCGACACGAGCAGAGTAGCGAAATACGACGCGTTAAAAGAGCCCTCTCGTTAGATAACAGGTATATGTTATTGACTCATTGATATTATTTTTTTAGTCGTGATATGTTATAATGTTACCGAGCAAATTGACCCTTCCGTTTTAAGCAACACACATCCACACACACAGGAATCTCCGTGAATTAGGACAGGCACATCTAGCTGAATTGATCTTATCCTACTAGGAGTAAACAGTTTTTATTGGAGACAAATCACTACATTAAGTCTTCAATACTGCTTCTCCATAGAATATTACCACACTCGATATGGTTAACAGGTTAAGTCAGGTAGCAATTCTGCAGCCAACTAATCCACGGTCCATTACTTTTTTTGCTTTAAGCCTCTTTTTAATGAACTTTTGAAAAGGGCGCCAACTAATGCGATAAAAAAATTTCAAGTACACTCGTGGACACATGATGCACATGTTTAGCCATTCTCTGCCTCTCGCTCTGCTTGACTATAAGGCGCCACACTCAGCATTCTCTACACACACACACACACACACACACACACACTCGCGACGCCAACTAGTGCGCTGGCTTGCTAGTCTCTCTTAGTTGAACACTTACACACTATTTGTCTCTCACACGAACTCCTCTGTCCATGTCCGCCGCGGTCACGGCGCCGCCGCGCCACGGCAGGCCGTCCCCTCTCAACCCCAACGCCAGGGCAGCGCCGAGCGCTGCCAAGCCCAACGCTGTCTCCACGAGGACGCACATCGCCAACCTCGACCGCCTGCTAGTCCAGCCGCCGCCGCTCCCTCTCCCGCTCCAACCCAAGAAACAACCGGCCGATGAGCCCAACGACGGGGAGGCCACCCCCGACGACCGCAGCGGCCGCGGTGGCCTCCTCAACGCGCTGAACCTGTCCACGTTCCTGCCCTTCATCCGCAAGCCCGCCGTGGACGAGATGTCCCCGCGCAGCCTGGCGCACCTGCAGCGCCTCCTCACGCTCTCGCCGCGGCCGTCCCCCAAGGGCTCCATCGCTGCCGAGTGGCGGAGGTACCACGGCGAGGGCGGCTGGGACGGCCTCATCGACCCGCTCGACCAGAACCTCCGCCGCGAGCTCCTCCGCTACGGCGACTTCGTGCAGGCCGCGTACACGGCGTTCCACTCCATCCCGTCGTCGGACTCACACAGCCAGCACCGCACGCTCGTGCTCCCGGACAGGTCGTACCGGCCCACGCGCAGCCTGTTCGCCACGTCGTCCCTGTCCATCCCGCCGTGGGTGCAGCGGCGGTCGGCGCCCATGTGGCTGACGCAGCGCTCCAGCTTCGTCGGCTACGTCGCCGTCTGCGACAACGAGCGCGAGGTCCGGCGCATGGGCCGCCGCGACATCGCCATCGTCCTGCGCGGTACCGCCACCTGCCCCGAGTGGGCCGAGAACCTTCGCGCCGGCCTCGTGCCGGTATCGGACGACGATGCGTCGGCGCAGCACCCGCCGAAGGTGGCGAAGGGGTTCTTAAGCCTGTACAAGACGGCCGGCGACCACGTGCCCAGCCTCGCGGACGCCATAGTGGAGGAAGTGAAGCGTCTGATGGGGTTGTACAAGGGGGAGGAGCTCAGCATCACGGTGGTGGGACACAGCCTCGGCGCCTCGCTGGCCCTCCTCGCCGCCGACGAGCTCAGAGCGTGCCTGGCCGCGGACGCGGAGAGCGCCACTGCCCATCATCAGCCGCCGCCCATCGCAGTGGTGTCCTTCGGCGGCCCGAAGACCGGAAACCGCGCGTTCGCGGACCGGCTTCAGCAGGAGCGCGGCGTGAACGTGCTCCGCGTGGTGAACGCCGGCGACGTGGTGACGCGCGTGCCTGGCATGGCGCCGGTGCCGATCGCGCGCGAGGGATATGTGCACGTGGGCGCGGAGCTGAGGCTGGACAGCCGCGACTCGCCGTGCCTGCGGCCGGACGCGGGGCCTGCTTGCTGCCACGACCTGGAGGCGTACCTACACCTGCTCGACGGGTTCATCGGCTCCGGCCGGCCGTTCCGCGCCGACGCGAGCCGCAGTCTGGCGCGGCTGCTGACGTACCAGCGCCCCAACGTGAAACGCGCCTACGTGGAGCGCGCGAGGGTGCTCGGGTTCGAGCCGGCCACGCCGAGAACCGCCACGGCCAACGGCGCCGCCGCCGACGGCCAGTACGGCTACCTGGCCAGCCCCACATGACCGACCTTGATCGCACGTACTGTAGGATGCATCTGCATGCGTTCTCGTGTACTTCTGCTTGGTAATTCCATTCCATGGTTAACACAAGCGTTAACTAGCATGCATGTATCTGCACGTACGTCTTTCTTTCTTTTGTTTACGAATGACAGCAGGGAGGCCCTACTATACAATAAAAAAAATGGTTCATATAATATACAGGGAGGGGTTGGTTACAACCCTCCAGGGGCAAACATTATCGGGGAATTGTTTCTAGCGAATCAAACGTTATCGGTCTACGTTCTTCCTTCACTCGGTGCACACGCAACACAAGTTTATTCTAAAAAAAGGCAATTCCATTAGAAATATTTGGCATGATATTCTCAACCACTTTATCATTTTTTTTGCTTCCAAATATGTTAAGCAGTAATAATAAAAATTTCCATATAGAACATAGAATTGAAGGTTGATATGGTTCTCTCCACTTTAAAATTCACATCCATCCAATTGTGTCAATTAATACTAAAAGTATTCTAACATGTTTGGCTGAATTGGTAGTCAAAAAATAAATGATCCAAAGTTTCCTCCTCTCTATATTGACATAACACGCAATACTGATCAACCTCGAAGTGAAAATGCCTCCTGAATAGCATATCTTTAGTGTCTAGTCCATCCATCTGCTAAAACAAAACTTGTAATATCTTTGAGATGAGTATTGTGAGGAGCCCCATATGTAAGTCCAAGTATCATGTCAATTGTTTATGGGCAGAAATCGTTTGATATCATCATGGAATGTAGCAAATTCATCAAAAGCATAAATGGATAAAGGCGGATTGCATTGCTCTCTTAATACCTAGGTTGTGCAGAAAGTCACACTACTACAAAATAGATCATACTAGACGCATCATCACCGTCTGTGATACCTAACTATCACAGACGGTTTGTAAGAAGAACCGTATGTGATAGTGATACATCGCAGACGGTTCTAAATAAGAACCGTCTCTGATACTTTTGTTTTGCTGGGCGGGAAACGAAAATTTGAACTTAATAGGCAGACCATCGAAACTCGCTTTAGAGTAGCTGAGTCTCCTCACACCTCATACCTCCATCTCCTCCTCTGTCATCTCTCATCCTCACACCTTGCTCCCTGGCCTCCCCCAACCTCATAGCCCACGGGCTCCCCCGACATCGTCGCTCCCGGTCTCCTCCGCCTCGCCCCGGCCTCATCGTTGCCGGTCTCCCCCAACCTCATCACCCACAGCCTCCCTCGGCATCGTCGCCCCTGACCTCCACTTCACATCGTCGCCCCCCGGTATCCTCCTCACACTGTCGTCCTCGGCCTCCTCCACTTCGTCGCCCTAGACTCCTACGACCTCGTCGCCCCCGGCCTCCTCCACCTCGCCCTGACCTCGTCGCCCATAGCCTCCCTCGATATCGTTGCCTCCGGCTTCCACCTCACATCGTGCACTGTTTGATAAAACAGCCATAACTTTTACATACAAACTTGAATTGCGACGTTCTTTGGCTCGTTGGAAAGCTAACTAAAAGTTCAATCCAAAAAAATCCATGAGCCCATATCAAATTCATTTGCTGTGAAGTTTTAGCACCTGTTTTTTATTTTTTTGCAATAGAAAAAGCTATCACAGACGGTTCTAAACAATAACCGTCTGTGCAGGTTTAAAAATCATCTGTGATGACCTCATATCATCATAGACACTTTTTCACAGATGGTTCAAAAATCGTCCGTGATGACAGTTTGAAGCTGTCTGTGATGACCCTCTCTGTAGTAGTGTCAGCAACTGACATTTGCTGATTCTAAGCAAAATTAGAGGATACTATCGCCAAAAAAGTTAGAATTCCAACAATCCAACCAAAATAATACCGAGGAGCTAGAGCCAAATGGGCCATAGAAGTCCCTTTGAAAATTGTAATGCATTTCATAATATCTCTCCACCAAAAAGTGGCTTGTACCCTTGAACTATGTGGGACATTGTTATTATAATATCTTTCCCAGATCAACTTAACTCAGGGTAGATCATGGGGATTGTAGAATTTTTGCAAATTCCTCATTAGGAGATCTTCATTGTGCATTTGTAGGTTTATTACACGAAGACCCCTTTATTTTTTGGTTTGTAGACAATGCCTCACGTAGCTAAATTTCCACCTTTTTGTTTGCTTAAGTTTGATACTTTCAAAGGGCAATGCTTTCGAGTCCGATCAATATTATTGCTGACTGTCACTGGAATCTTAAGAGAGCACATATAAAAGGTTGGGAGATGAGATAATGCCAAGTTGATCATTGTGAGCCGACCACCATAGGATAAATAACCTGCACAACTAGATAAACGATGTTCCACTCGATCAACCAGCGGAGACAAATATCTTACTCTTGGTCTTTGTTGCTCCCCGTGATAGTCCCAAATAAGTGAAAGGGTTACCTTCAACAACAAAAAAAAAGTTTTTGGCATCCAAAAGCATTAGCTAGAACGGACAATTTAGCTTCACTGACTTTAATGGGAACTATGAAAGATTTGTTATAATTCACTCGTAACCCGTGGAAGAAGCAAAGGTATTCAGCAGCCCCTTTAGACAAAAGTTATTTTTCATCCGCTTCCATAACAAGTAAGGTGTCATTTGCATATTGAACAATAGAGAAATCTCCGTCTGTTGTGAAAGGAATGGGAAGATTAAAAAGATTTCTTCTACGCGCTTTATTAACAATTATTTGTAGCAGGTCCGCTGCTGCAAGGACAAAGAGTAGCGGTAAAAGTGGATCGATCACCCTATCCAACCCCTCTTTTGCAAGCAAAACATTTCCCTGGTACCGCACGTGTTTCTTGACGTGCAAATTAGCTAGTGTATTAACGAATCACAGAGTCTACATACTATTTGTCTCTGCTTGGCCATCACGCAGCACGCACTATGGAGATGATCATGCATGATGTCGTGCAGGATATCCTCGTTTTGTCTTGTTAACTCGACGGTGCATGATGGAGTCAACGGTGAGCTTTCTAATCTAGCTTTGCTTAATTTCCTCTTGAGAAAAAGGAAAAAGAAGAAAAAAAGAGTCTAGTTTTGCTTTGGTGCACATCGATATATCACATACTTTTTCTTAATTAGCGAAGGAAATCGACAGAGATATATATCGAGTTGTTTAGTGGCCGGTTCTGGATCTTACGAGATTGATCGGATTATTCAACCACTCACGATCGATCATGCACAAATAATATCATTGGACGTACGTGCGGCCGTGTCATTTTCCGGGATGACACCCCTTCACCGCGCAACAACATGTAATATCGCCACGATGATGAAGCTGCTCCCTCGGATGCTCCGTCCAACCACAAAAATAAGTTGTTTCGAAATACATGCAGTTAAATATCAGAAACGACTTTGGTTATTGATACATTTCAAATATCTCTATTCGATACATGAAAAATCATATATGAAGATTTGTTTCGAAAAGTACTTTCATAAAATTATAAATTTAACTGGATTTTTACAAATATAATTGTATCACGCGAACCGTATGGATATAAAAACGACTCGTTTCCATGGAACGGGGAGCGCCGTTGACTGCGACGTAGAAAGGACAGGAGGGTAAGGGGGGGTAAAATGTGGTGTGTTTGAGGCCATAGTCGTTCCCTCGTCTGGTTCAACGCCGTGCGGGAAGGACAACCGGGGACAGAGACTCTGCTAGTGAGTAGTGATGGAGGGAGTGGGTGGGTGTGGTGTGATGGTGTCGGTGAACTAGCTAAGCTATACTGGTAAGTGGCCGGAGATAGTCGCGCACACTAGTGCACTAGCAGCAGCAGCAGCTCGAATGCTCGATGGCGTCGCGCTTGGTAGTAGTGGAGTAGAGCAGCGAACCATTAGCACGCAACGTACGTGCTAAGCCAATGGCAGGCCCGGCCGGATTTTGAAGTACTTGCGGCTAACGCGACAAATCTTGTTGGCACTCGCATTACACGTACTAGTTTATTGTGTTAGATTATATTATTACCAGCTCAACTTGATGATCGTTCGTGTATCATGTCAGCGTATATATGCATGCATGATCCACAAGGGAAATTGGAAAATTGTTTACTAGTATAAAGTTGATTGGTGCCATTTTATCACCACTAGCTAGGACTTAATTTGCGGCTGGCAATGCCACAGTACTTTAGACTCCTTTAGTTCCGCTGGAAATGTTTTAATTTCTCCGGTCAAAGTATACGTACCGCTATGCTAGCCATAGGCGAAGCTGGGTCTCAGATCTTCGGAGTAATAGTCCGAGGTATATATATATATGATCAAAATGACATGTTAAATTCTTTTAAAAAATTAACTTTGAGCCAAAACTAACTGGGCGGGCCGACCCGAGTCTCGACTGAGCACCAGCTACGCCCTGTCTGAGCTATTTGTCCCAACAGATTGAATGGCAATTGCAATCACATGAGTTTTAATTTACCGCACGGTAATCTTTTGAACGAGTGCGACGAGCAAACGATTAGGTCTTCGTAGTGGGTCGCCGGCGTGACATGCATATGCATGGTTAACTAGAAAGAGGAGTACTACTACCTATACTATGACTCGTATGGTCTGCAGCTAGCTCTTCCATGTCGCAGTACGCAAATTCGATCAGATCATACTCAACCCGTGCTTAATTACTCTTTCGCGTAGAGATATATACACCGCTTCGTTCGTTCGTTCGTTCGCGTTTACTCGTCAGTTTTGACTTTAACTCATCGAGTTTTGACCAAAGATAGATATTTTCTAAAATATCTAGTCACCTAACCGGTCAAATCTCGACCGGTCGAAGTAATTAAAAAAAAATACAAGTAAATACCAACAGATGGAGTACATGCTCATGAGCCATCAAGTCAACGGCAGAAGAAAAGAAACGCGAAGCTGCATGTTATATGTAGTAAAACGCATGCTTGAGCATTCGAATCCAATTAAGTTTGCTTACAGCATGAATTGACAGGTCACTTCAATTTGGCCTCTCGATTAGTCCCAAACAAACGCGCGCACGTACGTACGTACGTACGAACGTACGTACGTACCAGGGTACGTACGCTGAGCGACAAAAGAAATCGACTCCTTTGTTTGAGAAAAGTTGACAAATGACAACGATCTTTTGATGGCTGCAGCTTTGAAATGTTTATGTGGGATGAGATGCCATCATCTGTCGAACTCGATCGGGTATAGCACCTTCGTAATCATATGATGTAGGAAGGAAGGACCAGCGTCCACACCTACGATGGTAAATGTCTCATCGTGCGCTCTTCTCAGCCGCTCGATCTCACTTAAGATTTCAGCTCTGGACTATCAGATCTGTGCAACAAAAAAACTAGCGGCAACAAAATGGTAAACCCATTGCAATAACAGAAAATATTATGTACAACGAAAATACAACATAGACGCAACAAATGACTCTCTTGTGATGCAATATACAAGATCTCGTAGACAACAACCAGTAATAACCACCGTAACAAATAAAGAACTCTTGTGCAACAAATCAACGTAGTCACGCAACAAAAACTATGCAACAAAGTAGAATTGATTCCACAACAAATACAGGAACTGTTGCAACGGAAAAAAACCCTTGTTGCAATGATGGGGAAAACCATTTTGAGCATCAACAATGGAAGTGCAGCGTATGCAACATATAGAAATAGCAAACGCAACATTTCAAGGAAAAAAAATGCAACAATCCTACCGGAGAAGGGCGGGCGGGTGGATTTGAGGGCCAGGCACATCACCATCGTTGGAAGAGGCGATCGGGTCGAGGCCTTGTCACTGGCTCAACCCATTACGGCGCGCTCCTGCGTCACCTCATCTTCTCCGCTTTCCGCCTGCTTCACCCTCGTGCTATCCAAATCCATCGCGAAGAAGCTCTCTGACGCCATCGCTGAGCTCATGCTTCTTCCTTTTACCACGAAACTCGTGGCCCAATGTACTCACCTTTCTGTATAAAAATTAGGGTAGGAGAAGAGACGAAGAGAGGGGGAAGGAAGAAGCGTGGCTCCGGTGATGAGCTCCGATGGGCGAAGACTGACTAGAGTACGGTGAAGAATGGATGAGACGTGGTGGTGTGGTGCAGGAAAATAATCCAGAGAGCTCACCATAGACGGCTTGGCTAGTTTGCTAGACCAGTGGAAAGAGAGGGGGATGAGTTGTGGGAATAGATAAGGAGCGAGTGGTTGGCGTGGGATAGTCAAGTGAGCATATGGAGTTTTGTGTGGTGGTGGTCAGGCCATGTGGGGGCAGAAGCGTCTAGAAAAAAGTGCTCATTCAGACGCACGGATGCTACCAATCTCTTATGATGTGAACACAGTTTGGTTTTTTTATATAAAAAGGATGTAAATACAATGACATGCACATGCTTGCATAATAGTGTTGTGTGCATGAGCATGACTAATGCTTTGGGATATTTTCTCCACTTCAACTTGACACGTGGGCCAACGTGTCGTACCAACCACATGTTACTACTCCTATGCCAATAAACGCAAGTTCTATGTTGTTTCTGGAAGGCCTAATAGGCTTCTAGAAGAAGTGCCACATATGTACGTGGAGCAGTAGTAAATTGGTAATCTAGTTTGCAAGGCCCAACACGTACTGGTAGGCTTGTGGTTAGTTTGGGCCCAATACATTACGGACATACGTATTCGAAGTAACAAGAACACGAGGATTTCTCACTAAAAAATAATGTACGAAACGAGGCGAAAAAATCAGACGACGCACTTGTTGATGAACCGAATCCATCCAATTCTTATCCATTCCACTCCGCATCTCTCTACCGCATCAACTTTCCCCATGCCTACTTGATTGCTCTCTCCCTGTGCTTCAGCTTCTCTATCCAAACATCCTAGGCCAAGCCCTCCTAGCCTCCTCCACTCGCCTATGCGGTCCATGACTCCCCCGCTCCTTCACTTGTTGCTTATGATGGCTTCTCTCTCTCTCCACACTGAGGGGCACTGGGCAACGCGCTAGAGGAGCCAGGCTAAACCAAATATATGCTGGTTGGAGGGAGCCAGCGACGAGCCAACGAGCTGGCCTTTGGCCCCTCCAGATCTGGTTTTGCCTTCTCCTCCTCCGTCAATCTTGGCCGTCACTGGTGTAGGCACACTTCCTCTAGCCTCTGGTAAGCTTTTGTTGCATTTTTTTGAATTGTAGCAACACCTGTAAAATATCTTTTGCATTAAGAATCCAAATTAATTGGTTATTGTTGCTAAATTCCTTATAAATCATGCTCTTGCTACTGTAAAATTATCAGAATATTTGGAGAAAGTTTGCTGTTGAGTCTTTGTGTGTTCTTCGTTCTTATCGATTCTTTTTCGCTTTCTCGATTAGGTTCCAAAGAGCACGTTGATAACTTAAGTGATCCTCCGCAACATCTTGAACCACAGCAAACAGGCAAGCAGTTTGATCATGTTAATCCCAGTATTTTTCAAGTCTAATATATTGATTTCAACTTGTATGTATGTATTGCTATTTTGTTGTTAAATTATGGTTAGTATCCTATAGTTGCATAATCTGTAGGAATTGATTATCCTCTACTATCATGAGCCTAGGTTATTTGCTGCGATTTGAGTTCGATGGATGAGCTCTTGTCACTTAGTAGATTGCGAATTAAAATTGCTTAGAAAATGCTTAGTTTCGGTAGTAATGGGCGATCATCGATGTAGTCGATGATCTTAATCACACATCTAATTATTACTCCTTTATGTCCAGCACTTCTGCTTTGTTAATTTGTAAAGTCAAAAATCTAAAAATGAAAAATTGATTTGGACTTGGGCAAGTGGTTGGATGGTGGGTTATTGGGCTGTGGATGTCTTGCCTAAGTCAACAAGGACCGAACATCTTGTGTCACACTCTCCAAGCAATTTGTGTGCTAACCACGCGAGAGGGATATGTGACCTCTCTTGACTTAGTACTTTGGCGTGTGTTATCTCCGAGTCGCAGGAGGGGGTTGTGTGTGTTGTGTGAAAAAGGATATGTGTTCTTGTGTTGGGTGTGCGGTGGTGGAGATTCCGGGTAGGCTCTCCACCTCGAGGAGCATCGTAGTTGTCCAAGGCTTTACCTGCGACGGGTAGTTGACCGAGGCTTTACGATGACTCCGACACAACGTATGGGTTTCTATCCATACGGGCGACTCGCAGTTAATACATAATATTGGAAATGTCTCGAAGGACTTAGCTGTGCTGGCATACCAAAGGAAGTATGCTAATCATGTGGCAAAAAGGTGGTATGACGTGTGGGTACATTGGTACACCCCTGCAGGGATAAAACTATTCGAATAGCCTCGTCCTAGGTTATGGATACGCTTAGTTAGGTTTTGCAAGAGTTAGACTTGACGAGGATCTAATAATCCTCATTTTATCTATTATCTATAATTCTTATTATGGGTAAATATGATGTCACATAGTCTCCAGAAGTACCCCTTATTTTTATAAGGGAGAGGCCCACCAAGTGATTGTAAGATTTTCTACAATCACCCCCCATAGTCGTAAGTCTTACTACGACTCTTTGCTTAGTCGTAAGTCTTTCTCGACCATTTCATGGTCGTAAGTCTTTCTCGATCACTACATAGTCGTAAGACCTTTTACGATTACTACACGTCGTAAGTTCTCCTACGACCGGGTAGACCACGACCACCTTATAATCAAACCTACAGGCAAGTGGGTCCAATTGATTAAAGAATCCGAACGGTCGGCACGCACTACTATCCCGCGTAGTAATAGTGCTTAAATACCCCATTATCTTTGAATGATAATTGCCAGACGGCATGGAGAAGCCAATGCGCCGGTAATTACTGCCATCACACGCCCATTACTGGCTCAATTAAGGCGCCTCTTCCGCAGGGCAAAACGGCTACTCCTTCACGACTATATAAGGACATCAAGGGCGAGTAGAGAAGAGGGAGTTCGATTCTCTGTAATAGTCTTAGCTTCTTACTCGATCATTAAGAATACCACACCACACAGGATTAGGGTTATTATTCTCTCGGAGAAGGCTGAACTGTCTAAACATCCGTGTCAACTACTCTGCGTGATTTCATCTCTAGGAGACCCCGAATCAAATAATCTTTACGTAAGATCGGTTCTAATACACCGGCGGTTGGCGCCGTCCGTGGGAGCTTCCGTAATCTCTTGTCAACATACTCTCTTTTTCCAATCTCATGCAATCATGGCGGGAGAATGGAGCGAGGAGAACTGGTTTGACTTGGCGGTCTGTGCAGACGTCGACATGGATGCGGTTTCGACTACGAGCCGAGTGATGCATCCGCGATGGTGATGTTGCCTCGGAGATTATTCTCGAAACCATCCCATTAATGGAGTTGAGGAGGATCCTTATCCCCACAACAATACGTCCAACAGAGGAGCCAATTCCCTCAAAGGACAAGGGTCAATCCGACCGAACCGCTCCCGGAGGACTCACAACACGACGAGAGTTTTTCTCCAAGTGTTCAAGTCCCTTAAGGCGGTCCGACTTGGTAAGTCAAGTTACGGGAGCCACCATTCCAGACTCCACCAAGATCTAGTGATCCTCTCTCGGGGTAACTCCAGAGAGGTGGGATCAAGCATGCTTTCTGCAAATTCGGCCGTCTCCCGCAGATCTCATTTGCGAGCGGAGATAGATTATAACCGGAGTTCCCCTACGGAGGATTACTCCAAGTCGCCAGATGGTGTCTCTCGAGCACTCCTCAAGCGGGAGGCCTCGGCGCAAGTGAGAATCATCAGCGGAGGTCTTCGTCCTTCCCCAAATCGAGTCGACCTCATGGAGGCCGAGATAAGAACACTCCCGAAGATCACACACCGCCCCTCGTGGTAATGGCAAGGGCACCACCGTTGGCGAGAGAACCAACACTCGATGAGCGAGAAATCCTCGACATTCTCGCACTCCACTAAGAAGGCCTCAAAGACCTAATGAGGAGGATTTTGATGTCGTCAGAAGAAAGAAAATTGCAGTCCAGAAGAACCTGCCTGGGCGCATTCAACATCAGTCGGAGGAGGTACAAGAACTCCAGGACATCAACGACTTGCTCGAGAATCCCAGCCAAGAGCTTGCTCGAGCGCGAGTCGATCTCTTTCTTGAAGAGATTACGCAAAGACTTGAATCTGTGATGACAAGACTGGAGGTACCTCATCGACAACATTCAGGTAGTCGCAGCAATACGACTTCCTCAGCTACCAGTCAATCGAATATTTCTCTACGTAGGAATCGACACGGCCATAAGTCGAATCGATCCCCTATTCGGAGAAATACATTTCGATCAGCTGAAGATCAAGAAGCCCCTCGGAGAGGTGATCATTCACCACTTCGACAAAGAAATTCACAACGAGTGGAGTACGAGGAGTATTCTCCTCGTAGAACTGAGACCTACTACAGAACAGGTCAGCCTGTTACCGGGTATCGTCGTATACGATCACCTGGTGACATTAACCCTTCTTTCCTACAAAGAAGGCGTCAAGAAGTGATTACCGGATGCCGGGCATTTTCGCCGACCTTGAGCGATTCATTGGCCACCTCATTTTCGCCGATGAACATGGAGAAATTTGATGGATCTCAAAATCCCATCGAATTTCTTGAGATCTATACAACAACCGTCCGGCGGCGGGAGGAGGAGAGCATGTAATGGCGAATTACCTTCCGACTGTGCTCGAAGGATCCGCTCGATCGTGGTTATTAAACCAACCACTCGAGTCGATCTACTCTTGGCAACACCTCTGCGATCTTCTACAGGCGAATTTCTAAGGCACATACAACCGCCCTGGAAAAGAAGACGACTTGCACCGGATAAAACAGAACAACAACGAGACTTTGCGTCAATTCATCAAACGCTTTAGTCAGGTTCGTAACTCAATTCCGGAAATTTCTGATTCCTCTGTGATCAGGGCTTTTAAGCAAGGAGTCCGTAGTAGAAGGATAACGGAGGACATTGCTTTGAATCCTCCCAACATCATTGTTAGAACTCTTGAGATGGCGATCGATATGCAAGCTTACGAGGCGGTCGAGTGGAACAACACTATCGATCGAGAAACATATACTCCTCGAGAGCCACGTGAAGTTGGTAAGGATAAAAAAGCAAAAAGTCCAAGAAGAAAATAAAAGTCAAAACCACAAACCGGTGGTTCCAAGGAGGTTCTCGCCGTGAAAGATGGAGAGCCCCAAACCACCAAGTCGTACTCGATCAAGGCAAAGGTAAGCGCCGATCGTAGGAGCGACAAACCAAGGTGGTGTCCTTTTCATAAAAGGAAGGACATGACCTCCATCGCCGAAGTTTTCCAAAGAAAGCTCGAGGACTACTACAACGACAAGCACCACTCCCTACTCTCGGCGGTAGGACATACAAGTGGCCAAAAGTCGTCGGATGATGAGGAGATGCCGTTCAAGATCCGCAACATACCGTTGAGCACATCCACGGAGGATCATCGACATACGACTCCAAGCGACAACTTAAAGTCTGCGGACGAGAGGTAAATTCTATACATACTCCTCTCGTCAATAAATTACGAAGTGGTCGGAAGTTACCATCTCTTTTGAGAAGGATGATGCCCAATCAATACGAGTCGATCAGTCGATATCCGATTGTGGTCGAACCCACCATCAACAAGCGTCGGGTCAATCGAGTGTTGGTTGATGGTGGCGATTCTTTGAACATATTATTTACTAATGCCACGGACGAGATGCAAGTACCGGGACAAAGGTAAGGCGATGCGATACTCCTTTCATGGAATCGTCAGGGGTCTTCACCAAACCTATTGGCCAAGTTTCTCTTCCTTTAACATTTGGCTCACCAAGTAATTTCGTGACGAGAAAGTCTCCTTTGATGTGGTCGATTTCGATCGGCATATAACGCCATACTCGGACGACCAACTTTGGCAAAATTCTTAATGGCTACTCATTACGGGTATCAATGTCTTAAGATGCGGGTCCCAAAGGAGTGATCACCATTCGATGTGACAAAAGATGGCGTATAGTCTGCGGCCGTCGATCCTCGAGATGGTTGGTCAAATACCAACTCGAGATGAAAGTCGACCGACTAGCAAGTCGAAGCCTAAAAATCGCACCAAAGTCGAGCGACCAAGTCAAAGAGATTCCTCCGACGGCAGAAGAGCCCTCGAAGATTGCTCGCATCGGGAGACTTCCGACCCCAAATAGGAAGACGCCCTCATTACCTTCCTCCGAGCTAACGCAGATGTCTTTGCGTGGCAAACATCCGACATGCCCGAGTCCCGTGGAGGTGATCGAGCACAAGCTAGCTTTACTACCGATAAAGTACCAGTAAAACAAAAATTACGGAGATTTACCCCGATCGGCGAGATGCTATTAAATCGAGTTGGATAAGCTACTTAAGCGGGCTTTATAAGAGAAGTCAACCACCCAGTGGTTGGCTAACCTGTAATGGTCAAAAAGTCAAGCGGCAAATGGCGTATGCGTGGACTTTACTTGATCTTAATAAAGCTTGTCCAAAAGATGATTTCCCTTTACCTCGTGTCGATCACCGGTTGATTCTCTGCAGTTGTGAGATATTAAGTTTTTAGATGCATATTCGGATACCACGGATCAATATGTGTTTAAGCGATGAAGAAAAGACCGCATTCATTACTCCATTTGGTACCTTTTGCTATGTCAAAATGCCATTTGGTCTAAAGAATGCGGTGCTTCTTTTCAACGCCTAATGCAATCGACTTTTCATCTCAATTAGGCCGAATTTGGAAGCCTATGTTGATGATCTAGTCGTAAAAAGCATTAAGAGACTTAATCATATCAGCGACCTACAAGAAACATTCGACAACCTCGAAAGCACCGCTTAAAACTCAATCCGAGAAGTGTGTGTTTGGAATTTCTTGGAAAATTGCTTGGATTCCTAGTATACGAGCGAGGAATCAAGCAAATCTGAAAAAATAAAGGCCATCCTCGGATCGTCCTCCAAACACAAAAAGGAAGTCGAAACTCACTTTGGGTGCATGGCGGCTTTAAGTCGTTTCATCGCACGACTAGGAGAAAAGGACTACCTTTCTTTAAACTTCTCGAGGAGACATGAAGGTTTTGAGTGGTCGAGCGAGGCAAGCAGCGCCTTTGAGGATGTCAAGAGGTATCTTTCGAGTGCTCTGTTACGGTTTCTCCAAAGCGGAAGAGGCGCTCTTAATTTACCTAGTTGCCACGCCACGAGCGAAGAAGCGCGATACTAGTCGTAGAGCGTGAAAACGCACAACGACCGGTTTACTACGTTAGCGAAGTTTTACGGGCCTAAGGAGCGTTACCCTCGGTCCAAAACTTCTATATGTCCTCCTCATGTCTTGAGAAATCTGCGGCATTATTTTCAAAGCACAAAATAGTCAGTCTGCCCGAGTTTCCTTTGGGAGCAATCCTCCATAATAAGGAAGCAATGGGGCGCATGGCAAAATGGTCGGTCGAACTTGGGAGTTCGACCTCCATTTCGTGTCCCGACGGCCATAAAATCCCGATCTTGGCGGACTTTGTCGCCGAATGGACAAATCTGAACTGCTCAGGATCCCGATCTGATTCCCACGACCGTGGATGATGTACTTTGACGGGTCACTTACTTTAAGTGGCTCGAAATTTGGTGGTCTGGTATCTCCTACCGAGAAACCTTAAAGTATGCCATACAATTAAACTTTCGGGCCACTAATAATGTGGCGAGTACGAAGGTTTGCTAGGCGGCATACGAGTGCAAAGCACTCTCAATTAAATCGACTACTCGTGAGAGGAGACTCTCAACTAGTCGTGAATCAAGTCGGGAAGAGTACGGTGCTCTAGCTCGACAATGTCTCAATACTTATCGGAAGTTCGCAAGCTAGAAAAGCATTTTTTAGGTTTCGAGGTACAATTCATCCATCGAAAGGATAATTTCCTCGCAGACCAACTTGCTCGGATGGCTTCTTCTCGATCTACGGTACCAAAAGGGGTTTTCTTGGAGCAACTCCAAAAGCCGTCTCTGGTCGAAGAACCAGAGACACTTCCTATTGAGATGGCCTCATTAGACTACGAGGATATCTGGATGACTCCCATCTACGAGTATCTTCGCAAGGGTTCCGTACCCGAAGATGATCTTGAGGCGGTCGTTTATCGAAAAGCCAAAATGTATACTTTGGTCGAAGGAGTCCTCTACAAGCGAGGAACCCAAGGGATACTCATGCGATGCATTCCGCAAAGCGAAGGAATAACACTCCTTCACGATATACACATGGCATCTGTGGGACACATGCTTCCTCTGAACCTTGGTTGGTAAAGCCTTTCGACAAGGTTTTTATTGGCCTCTACCAGTATGATGCTAAGGAGGTGGTTAAAAGTGTGTCGATGCCAATTCCATGGTAGACAAATACACCAACCGGCTCAAGCATTACGGACAATACCTCTTTCTTGGCCTTTTGCGACACAGGGTCTCGATATCCTAGGACCGTTTCCCAAAGCTCCGGAGGTTTGAATTCCTTTTGTGGCTATTGACACGTTCACAAAATGGATTGAAGCTGAACACATGAATCGATAACATCGGAGCGACAAAAGGTTCATGATGAGATCGTAATTAGCCGATTTGGAGTTAAGTCGGATAATTACGAACAATAATAAACAATTACGCAAGTGCAAAATTTCGTGAATTTTGCGACGAGTTGGGTACCAAATTATGCTATGCTTCATTGCACATCCCCAAAGCAGCGGCGGTCGAGCGTGCAAGCGGCCAAATAATGCGAGGAATTAAAACCGAGTCTTGACCCGACTTGTTAAGCGCTCGGGGCTTGGGTACAAGAATTACCCTCCGTGTTATGGGCGGTTAAATGCGACCACCATCGAGCAACAGGGAGAAACACCATTTTTATAGTGTTGGGCGAAGCCATGCTTCCTCGGAGCTAAAATTACGGTCAACACGAGTTGAAACTTTCAACAACTCAGACCAGGAACAACTTCGAGCAGATGACATTAACCTACTCGAAGAAAGGAGAAACCTAGCCTTAATCCGTTCGGCAGTCTACCAACAAGCCCTGCGCAGATACTATGATCGTAAGTCCAACCTCGCGACCTTCTTGTAGGTGACTTAGTATTGAGGCTCTGCCAATCCAAGTCTAATCGGAATAAACTTTCCCCCAAATGGGAAGGTCCTTACACAGTGGTCGAAGTAACCCGGCCAGGGTCGGTACGACTAGCGATGGAAGATGGACAGGTTCTCTCAAACTCTTGGAACATCGACCAGTTACGCAAATTCTATGTGTGACCAATTTCTCAAGCAATAAAAGTCCAGGTTCTTTCTACTTCTCTTGCCTTATTTTTTGAGTAGTGCTTTTTAATCTTTCGACTATGATACAAAAACACCCAGTTTTCTTTTCACTGGTCGAAAAACAAGTAACATCATCTAGTCGAAACTTCCCTATCGCATGTGGTTACGCCCACTAGAAGGAATTTCCTAGCATCAACTCGTTACTCATTTTTTCAGCCAATACAAAGAGCTCGGGTTTTATCCAGTCGAAATGTTCTCAGAGCCAACTCTCTCAATCTTAGTTTATTTTTTCAGTGATTTCTAAAAAATATTCTAAGTAGAGTACACTTGATATATTTATTCGACCACCTTTGATGTACTCAATTCGTTTTGACTGGTCGAAGGAATAGACACACCTAGTCGAAGTTTTTCCTCTCTGCATGTGGTCACGCCCACTAGAAGGAACTTCCTAGCGCCGCTCAGCCTCCTACTTTTTGCTCTTTGGAAAAGACTTATCGAGTCCATCGGAAAAGGGCGAGCAATTATTAAAGTCCTCTAGGCGTTTGCTTAACTCAAGTTCTTTGTTCTTGGTTTGATTAAACTAGTCGGAGATGGTAACATCACCTAGTCGAAGCCTTTTCTCTCTGCGTGGTCTTGCCCACTAGAAGGAACTTCCTAGTGTCGAGTCGTTTCTACTCTTTCGACCAAGTGCTTGACAACCATAACAAAAACTATAAGTTAAACAAACCTCTCTTTGTTTTGAAACCCCATTTCAAACACTATTTACTTAGATTGTCTAAACAATCTAAGCAAATAATCGAGGGCTAGGATAAAGTTATTAATTTGACTTCAATTCTTAGTCTTTCATTCGTTTATTATCTTTTGAGTTACTAACTACTCGACAAGATAATTTTCAGAAATAAGATGGATCATATATCATTCATCAATGATATTATGCGCCTTACAAGGTAGTTACAAGATTACTCGAAGGGAGAGCCTAGTTGCATTTCCTCCGCCACCTTTTGCCAACCGATTGCATTTCCTCAATCAGACGATTTGCCTCGATTGAACAATCGAACTTCGCTTCAATTGGTTGCACATTAAGGCGGGGATCTTGAGCTTTAAGTTTCGCCAAAGCGTAACTTACTCGACTTCATTGCCTCCCTTATTGATTGACAGATTAGTCTTGAGTGGTCACCATTTCTTGCAATTTTCCGACTTGTTCCCCAATGGTACTTGTGTGAGCGACTATGGTATCTTCTCGAGGAGTTTTCCCTCGAATGTAGCTCACTAAGCACATTGTTCGGAGAGTGATGTTGCCTTGAAGACTAGTCTTCATCGACTCCATCTCTGTTGGGTACAAGTCGAAGCCTCGCGAGTTTCTTGTTTTCGACCACTTGTTCTGAAAAGAATAAAATCGGTCAAACGAAAATAAACTTCTGGAGGAAGATAGCACAAAGATAATTATAGGTAAAAGCATTTCTTACCTACTAATTGAGAATCCAGTTTCTTAACCTCTTCTCGATGGGAAGCAATGGTTTCATGTGCTTTTCTCCCATGCTCGATGTCCTCTGCATTCACCTTAGCGATGCGGATGGACTCATTGTAGATCAAGGTTTTTTCTTGGATTTCAGCCTCGAGGCTTCTCAATTGGACAGCAATTTCTGAACAAGAAATTGGCATTAGAAAAGGGAAAATACTCAAAAATGATAACAGGTAAAGAATTACTTACCTGTTAATTGAGTTCTAAGACCCTCGAGTTCTTGATCCTTATTCGTGGTAATCTGGAAAACTCTGAATGACCAAAGCTTTTTCTTGAACTTCGGTCTGGAGCTTCCGCATCTCTTTTTCTTTATCTGGAGAAGAAAGGAGAGTCGGGTAAAGGTTAAAGATCAAAAGTAGTCTTAAGTTCAGATTTTACTGTTTATTTTTTCCTGCAATCTTTTAGATGCAGAGACGGTCTCTTGAAGTCTATCCGAGAGGACTAATACTTCGTTCCTTAGCCTCCTCGACTCTTCTTTTTCATAGTCGAGTGAGTCATTAAGGTCTTCGTATCAACGCTTAACCTACAAAGAACAGAACAACGAAGATAAACATCACCAGAATGGTTGTAAGTACTTCTACAACTCTTGACCTAGTCGTAAGTTTTTCTCTGACTACGATATGGTTGTAAGTCTTTCTCGACCACTATCACGGTTGTAAGTAGTCGTAAGCTTTTTACGACTAGTACTTTGTCATGAGTTTCTTCCATGACTATTCTCGTAAAACATTATACGAGTATTTAAGTCGAAAATAATTATGAATGATAAGTGACTTACCACCTCTCTGCCTCTGCACAGAGTAGTTCTTTCTCCTGTCTTAGCTCTAAAAGTTGTCGATGGTACTCACCGACAACAGCAATTTGCTCTAGAGCTTTCTGCAAAAAGAAAACAGTGAGAAGAGAAGGAAAGTCACATATATAAGTATTTTGAAGATACTTACATTCATAGTCGTCCTAGCAAACATCGAATATACAAGGTCAGGGTTCTGCGACTTATCTATCCTCGCGACTTTGTCCCACCACACCTTCTCGAGGCGCTCGTTATCAAAAGTATTCTCCGTATTGGGAATATCTTTGGGATGGGGGACTCGGTCACGAGATCTGTAAGCAGAGGACCCTACGACGGAGGCAAGCCCAAAGAAGTCACCACAGAAGTTGAAATTTTCTCCTTCTGGTTCTGTAACTTCTCTTTGGGTAGGGGAAGGAACGCCGCCTACAATTTCCTTCCCGAGCGGTGCACAAGTGGTCACCGCCTTGACGAGAGACTTCCACAATGCCCTTGTTGTTTCTCGACCTCGGCGATCGTGGCGGTCACCTCAACGATGCGGCCGCTACTTCAAGGGTCGTGCTTACGACTTCAGCGGATGTGGAGTCACTCTGAGTCTCGACTTCATCGGCCACAGGGCCAAGGGTGATGCTTGACCACCTCCATTGCCACCTCCTCGATGGTGAAGGGATGGCAATGGACTTCTCAGCGAAGCATTCCTGGGGTGAAGAAGTCGGTGAAATAAAGAAAAGCAAATCGAGGTTGTGAAAAGAAAAAGGTAAATGTCGTTCTTACACTTTAGTAAATTTCACATACCTCACACCTGGTCTTAACCGGAATTTTGGGGCAATCCTCCCAGCGGAGGACCTCTTCTTCTCCACGACCACGTCCGGTGAGGTTCAACAATCGGCTCGATTCACGACCACGTCGGTGTAGAGTTTGGACAGAACGAGCTCGGTTTCTGATTCTCTGGATGGCGAGATCGGTCTCGACCATTCCAAAAGCGAAGATCGCCCTCGATTGCGAGTTGTCTTGATCAAACATCATCCTTCATAAAGACACAAAATCTTTCCAATTCTCCTTTTCGATTGCCTAACAAAACTAGGAGTGGCGAAGCTGCGAAAGATTCTTTGTCATAACGAAGGGTACCTTAGCCTTGCGAGGTTTGCGCTTAAGAGATTGGTGCCTCAACCTCCTCGGCCCGATAGGCTGCGGCCTCGGCTTGAGATCTGACTACAATGCCGCAGTCTGTAGAGGGTGCAGTCGAAGACCGAGCTTGAGCTTGCTCCCCTTTGTCGGCAGATTTTACAAGTCGGCGTCTCTTGGAGGGAGGAGCCGAGCCTTTGTCTTCGACAACCCGGCGCCAATAGTCATCGAGACGACTTCTTCGTCGTCTGGCGATTTTCCATGCCTACTTTACGTAAAGCAAAGCGAAAAAGAAGAATGACTAATTAGTCGTAAGTTTTTCTACGACAAGTACCAAGTCGTAAGTTTTTCTACGACTCTTTCCTGATCGTAAGATATTCTACGATCACTTTTAGTCGTAAGTATCTTCTACGATTATAAAGTCCTAAAGAAAGAATCAACTTTTTGATTACCTTTAGGCGCTCTATCCTTTCATCTGCGGACAAAGCCGCAATGACTTGAGGAACCGCCCCTCGGAGTGGTGGAGACTTCTCGCAGATGAGTCTGACTCTAGAGTCAACCTCAGCCTGTGAAAGATCTGTGTAAACAGATAAGAATATTAGACAAGGTTGGGAAAGATCAAACCGAGAACTAAGTCGACAAATTACTTACCCTCCTCGTAGTCTCTGGTTGGGTCTCCTCTTCCCGAGTATCTCAACATAGGAGATGCTCGTTTCTTCAGAGGACTAATTCGGCGTGTGATAAAATCCTTCACCACATGCCATCCGGTCAGCCCTTCTTCCTTCAAGTCCTTAATGGCTTGAATATAAGGGCTAATCCGGGAGATATCTTCGGGGGTCGAATCCCATGAAGATTTCTTTTCGGCAGCCTTCCCGAAAGAAAGGCTGTCTTCAGAGGTGACCTTCGAGTAGAACCACCTCTTTCTCGAGCCCGGCCACGAAGACCGGGTGAAACTCTGAATATACTCCTTCGACTTCGAGTCGTGGAGTTTCAGACCACGACTTCAGCGATTCGGTTTGTCGAGCCATCCCATAATAATATTGGAACGGCTCGAGATCCGCCGAATCCCAGTACGCCTCGCACGGATACGAACACACTCAACATAGTAATGGAATTGGGACCTAAGTTCACGGTTCCACCCCAAAGTGTTCGAGTACTCTTCAGAAGAAAGGGATGGGCGAGCAATCGAAGGCCGCACTCACAATGTCGCTTGGAAGGCGGGATTTGCCCATTTTCCCCGATGGCGGTCTTGCCGATGGCGGAATCCACTTTACGAGCCTTCTCGGAATCTTCCGGCATCAACCAAGATCTTGATCTTAGCGCATCCATCTCCGATTCTTCCCATTCGAAACTCTCTTGGCCATTTCGCCGAAGCAAGAAGTCTTTTGATTGGGTTGGCGTGAGAAAGATGAAACCTAGTCGAGGACGGAGAAGCAAGAAGTCTTTTGATTGGGTTGGCGGCGGAGAAGATGAAACCTAGTCGAGGACGGAGAAAGCAAGAGCTCGAAGAACAATGAGTGATTTAAGGAAAAGGTAAAATCCAAGTTTACCTCTGGTAAGTTTTATAACCAATGATCTCCGCCGCCGAAACCGTCTCGGCTATAGGTCTATGGGAGTTGGTTGTACCGCCGAAACGCTTCATCGGACAAGTCCGTGAGAGCGGTTGTAATTCCCCAGATGGTCCGTTCGAGAAAAATTAGGTGCGTATTGTCACCCCCAAGCGAAATTACTTTCTTGACCAAAGTCTTTCTGGTCGAAGGAAGTATCAATCGGAAGGGTTTTTTTTCTCCGATTCCCCTACTACGACCACCAGACGGTCGTAGGGGTTTTTACGACTTTCTAATAGTCGTAAGCAACCCTCACGATTGCAATCGCTTCGGGAACCGTTTTATCAACAGATCTGTGGAATTCGTTTGTAATTCCCCAGACGGTCTGTTCAGGAAAGTTAGGTTAGTTTTGTCACCTCCAAGCAAAATCACTTTCTTGACCAAGTCTTTCTGGTCGAAGGAAGTATCGATCGGAAGGGTTTTTTCTCCGATCGCCTTACTACGACCACTACACAATTGTAGAGGTTTTTTTAAATGACTTTCTGATACTCGTAAGCAACCTTTCTGACCAAGCAAACTACTGGTCAAAGTAATACTCAAATGTCGAAGAGTTTTTCCTTCGACTATGGTTCTACGATATTTTTCATAGTCGCAAGTCCATTTGCGAATCCTTCCTCAAGTAAGTTACTTTCACTTGAAGCTGGGGGGCTAGATGACGAGGATCTAATAATCCTCATTTTATCTATTATCTATAATTCTTATTATGGGTAAATATGATGTCACATAGTCTCCAGAAGTACCCCTTATTTTTATAAGGGAGAGGCCCACCAAGTGATTGTAAGATTTTCTACAATCACCCCCCATAGTCGTAAGTCTTACTACGACTCTTTGCTAGTCGTAAGTCTTACTACGACTACTTCCTAGTCGTAAGTCTTTCTACGACCATTTCATGGTCGTAAGTCTTTCTACGATCACTACATAGTCGTAAGACCTTTTACGATTACTACTTGGTCGTAAGTTCTCCTACGACCAGGTAGACCACGACCACCTTATAATCAAACCTACAGGCAAGTGGGTCCAATTGATTAAAGAATCGAGCGGTGCGCACGCACTACTATCCCGCGTAGTAATAGTGCTTAAATACCCCATTATCTTTGAATGATAATTGCCAGACGGCGTGGAGAAGCCAATCGCCGGTAATTACTGCCATCACACGCCCATTACTGGCTCAATTAAGGCGCCTCTTCCGCAGGGCAAAACGGCTACTCCTTCACGACTATATAAGGACATCAAGGGCGAGTAGAGAAGAGGGAGTTCGATTCTCTGTAATAGTCTTAGCTTCTTACTCGATCATTAAGAATACCACACCACACAGGATTAGGGTTATTATTCTCTCCGGAGAAGGCCTAAACCTGTCTAAACATCCCGTGTCAACTACTCTGTGTGATTTCATCTCTAGGAGACCCCCCGAATCAAATAATCTTTACGTAAGATCGGTTCTAATACACCGACAAGACTACAACCTTTTAAATTAAAATTTGACATGGTTGGTATGAATGGGTAATTCATGCTATTGTTGTGGTGACTATGGGTCTAGTCACTTCCAGGTTGTTGTTGTCATCTATTTACTGTTATTATTGTTGTCTTTTACTGTTATTTGAACATTAAAAACAGATTTGTCAACTTGCTTTTAAATGTACTACATTATTGCAAATAAAGATTGCTTTGTGCCGAAAATGAAACATATAGCATCCACTTAAATAAGCTTGCATGTAGCATATGTATAGGTCTGTTACTCTACACGTAAGTCTTGCGGAGTACAATTTTTGTACTCATTTGCTTTGCTTAACTATTTATTGCAGAGGAGGAAGGTGGGCCCCAAAGGCCTCACTTTTGTGAAATGTGCTGCGGGTTCGACGACTAGCTTGGCGGTCCGGTCGGTTGCCTTGTGGGTTAAAGGCACACTGATTGGCTCTTTTGGTTTTGGCCATCTTATGGCACTTTTGCTTCCGCTGTTCAATTCTTGTATTTATATATATTTGGCCGGTTGGCCTCTCTTTTGTAATAACTATCTTTTATTTATTTTAACTTCTGGTTTGTTGTTGTGCTTGGTTCTATGTGAATGAATGGAATTGATGCATGAATTTTGTAAAGGGTGTGTATACTGCATTTCTGGGAAGTATACATGTCTCGAGTCTCGGGTTATCTGATTTGTGATGCTAGGACCAAGTGGATGGTTAAGCATTACAAGCCCGATAAGCCGGTGTCTCACAAACGTTCCACTCATGAACGTGTGGATATCGTAGAGACACTGATGCGATGGCTGCTGCGCTGATCGAGAACGATTCGCGCGACATTGGACCGGGCTATTCTAACTATTCTTCTGTTGCACTGCGTGTCTAGTGGTAACAATCTACGATCTATTACTCGTATGACTTCCTGGTTTACACAGTAAATATTTTTAATTATGTGCTAGTGCAACTTACCTGTATCTCAACATAGTGTCCATCGTGCCAGATATGTTAGAACTAGGCTCTGATATCACTTGTAGAATCATAAGGATCTTCTTATCGTCAAAAGCTAGCATGTGATGTGAGAAACTTTACCATTTTTAAGTTAGATCTCCTACCCTTCCACAGTCAATATGAGACTATTCTTAACACCAAATTTGGCCAGTAACAAGGAAGAAAAACGCTAGAGTTGGTGCGATATTTGGTACTAATAAAGCCAAGAAAAATACATGAGTTGATGCGACATTTCGACAGGTCAAGTGAGGAAAATACCAAGGTTGACGTGTTGACTATAGATCATATCATCAAAAGTCATGCTCGCTTCTTTAAATAAAGAAAAGGGAAAGGAATCAGTTCCTCCAGAAGAAGAAGGAAAAAGAAAAAGAAAGGGAATGTTGGTTGGTTTTGGACGAGAAGATCCCTAGGAAACGAATCTACTATAAAGCAAGGACGTCCTCGTGTAGCCCATACTATGCAATTGCAAGCATAGAAATGCTTGCGCAAGGGATAGGGTTCATCTTAGGGAGTGAGTACTGGTTCTGGTACAATTCATGTCATTTGAAGTGACCCTGGCTTTGCTGTTGTAAAACTTCCTTCATGTACACCTGAATGTCTCGCATGAATTTGACTAGGACGGCACTCGTTCCTAAGGCATGCAAAGGAGGCCTACTTACTCAACACACACTCGTTAACCCAAACAGGACTCCATACTGCTAAGGCCTAGTTTTGGAACGCATAAATTTCACACAAATTTTACAAGAATTTCACAAGAGTCGCTTCAATTCTCCCATCAGTTCAAAAAAATTACTGCCTTCCAAATAAGGCCTCAACACACACACACACACACTAGTAATTAGCAATTAGCACGCCTCCACATGTTAACCCAAATAGGACTCCATATTGCTAATACTAGTAATTAGTAATGAAGTATGCATATGCATCAAACTCCACCAAACTCAAGTTAGCATCCATCATTATCATTATTTGTTTCCTATTGCTTTTTATATAAAAGGTTTTCTCCTAAGAAAAATTCTTTTTTTATAAGGAAAAATTGAGGATTTGCTACTCCTAATAACCTTGATTTAAGATTTGGCACTTTTAAGTTTTTTCTTGAATAGGTAGGGTAAATGCGTCTTTTGACAGTGAATTTTGATGCAAAATAAAAACAAAAATGATGGAATATGTCCAGAGTGTCAAATCGCATGTATTTTGTGCTTAGGAGTGATAAATTATCAAGAATAAACTTAAATGTGAAAAATCCTAAATTAAGGAGCTTAGGAGTGATAAATCCTCATATTTCACTTTTATAAGTAACTTAAATTGGATTATAACAAATTAATGTTACTTAAATTGGATTATAACAAATTAATATCTCTCCTCGGGCTATCGGCCTCCCTTATGGTCTAATTGTGGCTCCGCCCCTGTGTGGTATGTCACGCTTCTTGTGGCTAAGAAATTGGCCACTACAACTTGGGCATATTTTGACAAGGAAATGAGTGTTTCTTATTGCTAAGAAATTGACCACCACAACTTGGACATTTTGACAAGGAAATGAGTGTACGACATATGACTTGTATGGCTAAGAAGCACATGCCAAAAAAGAAAGAAAGAAAGAAAAAAAAAGAGTGTACGACAGATGACTTGTGTTCCACGGCTGAATGGCAAAGTGCATAGGCAGGCAGCTAAAAATCTCCAGCTCTGGCAAACTGCAGTTGGAAACCAAATCACTTGGGCCTTGGAAGAGAGAGCCTATGCATCGCTGCTAGCCCACCCAAGCATCTGCTCTCATCTTTTGGATAGGCTAGTCTAGGCCCAGGCCTGCTCTGGCCTCGCTTCCAATAAGACCATTTTTCACAGCATCCGAACAGTGTTCATGCACTCAAACCCATACTTCATTTGTATTGGGCAGAAAATTAATTAGAGTATCGGACGTTCCTTCCTCTTTTGCCAGTTTACCTGTGAAATCTGATGTGAAGTGAAATTAGAGTATGGCTTCCATCTCTGCTGCAAGACACTAAATTATGCTAAGCAGTGGTTGTTTGTGTTCTTCGACTCAAGAGGCAGTAGTTCTTACTGTTACTATGTGGCATATTTGGGAGGCCCTTAATGGTGCACGAAATGATGAAGGTTTGTTGCATTCTGGAAAGGCGGTTGCGAAAGTTAAAGCTTATGTTGAGTTGGTAGTGTTGCATCCGGTCCCTAATTGGACTCCGTCGTCAGCCGGTACGGTCTTTATTAATATCGATACAACACTATTTACTTATTCTTGTTGGATGGGGGTTGGTGTGGTAGTTCGAAACCACATTGGTGAATGCTCGGCTGCATGTAGCGAACGTCTTGATGGGATCACTACGCCAGAGTTAGCAGAAGCATTTGCGTTTCGTCGTGAAACAACCCTTGCCCGTGATGAAGGATATCAAAATGTCATTCTTGCTTCTGACTGCTTATTTGTGGTGCAACAGGTTGAATTTACCGATGTGGAATCGTTTCTCTGTTGGCATGGTTATTTCTGATATTAAGTCTATGACAGAGGAGTTTTTCCTCCGTTGTTTTTATTATATTAGTCACGTGGTGAATGTGATAGCACATTGCCGACATTCTCTTTGAAAAAAAAAGTTCAGAAAAAACACCAAGTGTTGGCGGAGGGCGCGTATTTTATCGTCACACGCAACACTATTGCATGAGTCACGAAAAAACGGCCAGTGTTGGTGGAGGGCTTCGCGCTATGCTACACGGACTTTGTTGCAGTCTTGCAGAGACGTAGTTACCAGGGAAGAAAGATTGAACGATGTGTTTGTTTCCTTTGTCTGTACGTACGTAGCTGATGTCGCTTTTCTCGGCAAGTGATGGCACGGGTCATCAAAGTAGAGAAAGCCCGGGTGGGGGCGGAGAGGGGAAGGAATCTCGTGGCCGAGTGCGGCGTCGCAGTCGCAGTCGCAGCGGCCGAATCCACACCCGGGAAGACGCCGACACCTGGGAAGATGGTGACGACGCTTGGGAATATGATCCGGACAGCCAGGACAACGGAGGCAACCGGATCCCGTCGGATCTGGGTGGCTGTGACCGGAACCGATTGGATCCGGACGGTGACGGAACTCTGGGCGAAGAGCTACGACGAGGACGAGCGTAGGCCGCGACAGACGAAGAGCTTCACGGGGCGCCGGCGACAGAAGGCGAGGAACACAACGAGCTCCAGACGGCTGACGAGGCGAGCTTCAAACGCGTCGGGCCGGCGTCGAGGCAAGCTGCCGAGTCTGGGGGAGAGGGAGATGCGAGATCGCAAGCAGCCGACTCCGGCGACGACGGCTGGGCCTAGGCAAGATTGGTGGTGACGACGACTTGGCATATGCGAGATTGGTAGCGGCGACCGTGGGAAGGTGAGAGAGAGTGAGGGTGGGGAGGAAGAAGCGTCGTGGCAGAGAGAGGGGCAGGTGGGGTAAAAAAGGATAGGATCGTTGACAGTGGGACCAGGGACCAGGTACGCAGCGCAAAATATTAAATAAAAATTGAATTAGAGGGGTTGAAATGAAAAAATGGAGAAGCTAAAATATCGGTGCTTCAGCAAACCAACGCCCAAAGACTCCATGTAATGGAGAACAAATTTGTGTGGTGTGTAGAGCTTGTCAGATGGGTCGTATCAGTCGGACTGGGCCAAGACATAGTATTATTGACTTGGTTCAGGCTCGGTACACACTGTTCATAGGCCGGGCCAACACGGCACGACGGCCCGTCCGTTGTGGTCATAACCCTTAAGGCTAACGACACCTGTGGTCGTGAGGATTCCAGAGGTTACATTGTGGGTACTCTGGTCGAACGAAGTCCTGTGCCTTATACCCGACCAGGTGACTGCTCGTAGAATCAATAAACTGACACTTGGATCTGATTCCAAATATATTCCTTACCGTGTGATGAATAGAGCATGCTATATTTGTCTCATACCACATGACGCTTCATGGTCCTAAGTCGCTGACAATAATCACTATATAGTTTTATCTTTCACTGACATCAACTGCTGGTCAGTTGGTTTTTCACCAACTACCACCGTCTCTCCGACCAGACGCGACACTTACAAAGGATGTCTCATTCAGGAGTAACTGCCACCTCTTCAGCGATTATTCAAGGGCAGATTATTCTTGGGCAATCAAAGACCCAACACTCTGAAGACAAGTAGAGCAATAGCAATACTCTCGGTGTAATTAGGGCTAATCCACCGCCTAGTCGAAGGCACCCCCTTGTAATAGTCAGTTCATTGCAAAAAAAAAGCAGCCCCATTCACTCCCAAGAATTCTTTGCCATTTTTCTCTTTTTATTTTGTAAGATCGGTGACTCGATCATCGACAGATGGCGCCGACCGTAGGGAAGAATGTGTTGACTTCTTGAAGATTTCTTCACTCAGTAATCCTCATTCACTTTCCTTCTCTCCATCATCGCTCATGTGATCATGGCAGGGATTTGGGATAAGGAAAATTGGTTCGACTTAGCGGACTACTCCAACCTCGACATGGGCGCATGCATCCGCGTCATGGAACATGACGCGATGTCGTTGTCATCCTCTTTCGCCGTCAACTCGCAACTCGCTGAGACCAGCGAGATTAACCGATGGAGGAGGATTCACCGCCACCATCAGTGGCGCTCCCAGAGAATTCGGTTTTTCGGCCAGTTCAAAATTTTCGAACACTTCTGCAAACCCAGTTCTCCCGACTGGCAAGAACGGCGATAAAAGCCCAACGTTGCAATTGGAGGGTCAACGTGCTCACGATACGGTCTTGGGCGACCAGTATTCATCAACGGCTCCTACGTATTCCAAGAGCGAACCGACATCTGGTGAGGGTGTCAATCAAGTTACCACCGGTCGAAGGGCAAGTGGGAATGATAAAACTCAGCATACGGTCAGCAATCCGTCGAATCAGTCCGAATCCACCACAAAGCCTACTAGAGGTGGTAATCTCTGACCTCTCCCCATCGTGGAGGCTCCTTATCGAAGCACTGGAAGATTCTCCCTTAACAATGATGGGAGCTCATCGGAAGACTGCTGTTGGAGGCATGATGTTAACACAATCAGAGATACCAATCAAGATGTCGTGACCCTCCACTAGGGGTGGACAACGAGCTGGCTCTACTCGGCTCGGCTCGGCTTGGCTCGTTAAGCTAACGAGCAAAATACCAGGCTCGGCTCGGCTCGTTAAAAAGCTCGAACTCGACTCGTTATGCTCGTTATCGATAAACATCAATGCAGTCCATATCACAAAACATCCATGCAGATCACAAGTTCACAATCACTAATAAACATCCATAGCATTCCAGATCCATGCAGACATGCTTGTCCGTATCAATAAACATGAAACATCCATAGCATTCCAGATCCATCCATGCGATCCATGCAGTCCAAGTCAATAAACATCAATAGCAAGCAATAAACATGCATTCAGATCCATGCAGTCCAGATCAATAAACATAAAACATCCATGCAAAGCATTCCAGATCCAGGTGACCATATCCATGCAGTCGAGATCCTTGAATGCAAAGCCAATACATAGCATTCCAGATTTCCAGATACATGCAGTCCACTCCAGATCAATAAACATGCAAGCAAAGCAATAAACATCCATGCAGATAATTAAACATCCATGCAGTCCATATCAGTAAACATCCATGAAGATGACGAGTTCACAATCATCAATAAAAGTACATAATATCACCTAAAAACATGAAACGTAAGGTATTGAGCATTCTTGATTCTTGAATAAACTTGGCCACCAAACAAAAGGTTTTGCCAACTTGTGATCTTGAAATCTGGGTTAGGTGTTCCTGCAAGGATAAACACCCAAGATGCTCATGAAGATTGTATGTCTTTCAAAGAGCAAGACTGTAAAACACCCAAAGGAATTAAACTCATAGCAAGCCAAACCAATATTGCAAATATGAAGGTTCTGTGGAAAATAACTTACTATTTAACTAATTGCTAGCCACCACACCCTCAGGAAATGGTACAGATTCTACATCGCCCTCATCGTCTTCTTCATGTTGAAAAAAATGATAATTTAGATATAATATTAACAAACAGTATATGAAATAGAACAATAGTTAGTATGGGTAAACATACCACAAACATTTGGGTTGTCATGTCATTTTGAGAACCTCGTATCCAGCTAGACCCACAAACTAATGCATCAACCATAGATGTGCGCAGAGCACTACGATAATCATCAAGAACTCTACCTCCAGCACTAAAGGTTGACTCAGAGGACACACTGCTCGCAAGTACCGTCGAGAATTTCTTGGCATCTTTGATACAACCGGGAACCTATGAGCATTCAATCCCCACCAATCAAGCAATTTAAAACCTGTGTCTGCTAAAGGATGATTTGGTTCATAAAAATAGATGAGTAACCCTGATTTAGATGGCTTTGTAGAAGTAGATCACAGAAAGGTCTGAAACTCACTTGAAACTGAGACTAATGAGCAACTAGTATCAATGGTTGCAGAGGACTCGGACCTACTGTTGGCGCCTTGTTGTGGTGATGTTGCATCTCATGTTGGGCATAGATATCAAACAACTCATCACGGATATCACTTTCCTCACTAGCGGCTTTGGATGAGTCATACATCTGTGTGAAACACCAACTAACAAATCTCATCTTGAACCTTGGATCAAGAATAGTAGCAAATAACCATAACATTGTTTTTTCAGCCCAATACTTGTTGAACTTATCCAACATTGCTTTACAACTAATCCTCAAATGTTGATCACTAGAAGTACTTGCGGCCCTCAATGCAATCTTAACATTCACTATATGAGGATAGAAAATATTTGTTGTGGGGTATAGAGATCCTGAAAATGCAGTAGGTACCTCTACCAATGCCTTCAATATGGGCTGAATTTTGTTGTATAAAGCGCATTGTTTACTTGAAGGAAGTCACTTGTAATTAGCATCCGAATCAGTATAATAGAATAATGCGTCCTTATAGGCAATGCTAACAGACACAATTTTATATGTTGAACTCCACCTTGTTGGCACATCAAGACTCAACCCTTTTCCAACTTCCAAAGGAATAGATTTACAAACTTCTAAGAATTTGTACATGCAGGATGGAGAATTCTTCATGTATTTGACTGATTCCCTAAGATTGCTTATAAAAAAACTCCAATGGTGCCATGCCTCATTCACTACCAAATTCACTATATGGCAACTGCAACAAACATGAAAATATTTAGGAATGACCTATGATGTTCCCCTAGCAATGAACTTGGCCATCAAATTCTTAGCAGCAACATCATTTGAGGATGCATTATCAAGAGTGATAGTCATAATTTTATCTTCGATTTTCCATTCAGAAATGCATTCAAACACTGCCTGGGCTATCACATTTCCTGTGTGTGGAGAGTCCAACTCAACAAAGTTCAAGACACGGCATTGCATAACCCAATTAGCATCTATGTAATGAGCGACCAAATTCATGTAGCAAAGGTTTTGATTTGATGTCCACAAATCACAAGTTAAACTTGTATTGTCAACATCTCTGAGACTGTTCCTAAGGAGTGATTTCTCTGATTCATAAACCTTTATGCATTCACTTCTTATAGTCTTCCTACCAATAAACTGATATGATGCATTCATATACCTCATCAACACATTAAACCAAATGTGTTCTACCATCTTAAATGGATACTCATGGACAATTATCATCTTAGCAATTATTCTACGGGTTTCCTCATGATCATATTCAGTGGGAGTAACAACAAGAGGTGAACCTGGCCCATAGTTGAGTGTACCTTGAGATTTCTGTCTCCCCACTTTGTTCAAATAGGGTGTGCACTTTGGTACGTGCCTTAAAAGAGTTGAAGTTGACCCCCTTGGCTTGTAAGCAAAGATACCATAGCAAAACCTGCACTTCTCCTTTGTCTCAGTCTTCCCTTTCTCCTTCTTGGATGGAACGTTAACCACCTTAAAAAGCTCCTAACAATTTGAACGCTTGCCTCTACTCCTTTTGGAAGGAGACACTGGAATACCCTTCTATCTTTTGGCTCTTCTTTTTGCCTTGGGAGATCCAGACACACCACCATCATCTTCTTTCTCATCATGAGTTGCAGAATCAACAGACACATGTGAAGGTTCGCCCTCAGATGAACCATCAAGAAGGTCAAAATCACTATATTCGGAGTCCTGCATAGATACAGAACATGACATATCTATAACCTGACATCTCCTTATGTGCTTTCATTTATGGGCTGATGATGGGCAGTAAGAAGACAATTCAATTCAATCCTGACGAGGATCTAATAATCCTCATTTTTATCTTTTATCTATAATTCTTATTATGGGTAAATATGATGTCACACAGTCCCCAGAGGTACCCCTTATCTAAAAGGGAGAAGTCCAATGAGTGGTTGTAAGTCCTTCTACGACCACTACATAGTCGTAAGTCCTTCTCCGCTACTACCCTAGTCGTAAGTCCTTCTACGACTGCTACCTGGTCGTAAGTTCTTCTACGACCAGGTAAACTACGACCACCTTATAATCAAACCTACGGTGAGTGGGTCCAATTGATTAAGGAATCGAGCAGTCGCACGCACTATTATTCCGCTTATTAATGGTGCGTAATTACCCCATTATCTCGGAAGATAATTGCGGACGGCGTGAAGCCGCGGCGCGGTAATTATCGCCATCATGCGCCCATTCTTGAATTAATCGGCGCATCTCCGCAGAGCAAAGCGGCTACTTCTTCACGACTATATAAGGGCATCGATCGGAGAGATAGGGAGAGGAACAAGAGCCGATCAAGTAGGAACACAAGCGCTATTCTCTGTAAGAGTCTTAGTCTTTACTTGATCATCAAGAATACCATACACACAGGATTAGGGTTATTATTCTCTCGGAGAAGGCTGAACTCGTCTAAACATCCGTGTCAATCCACTCTGCGTGATCTTATCTCTAGGAGACCCCGAATCAAACAATCTTTACGTAAGATCGGTTCTAATACACCGCGCTTGGCGCCGTCCGTGGGGATCTTCCGTAATCTCTTGTCAACATACTCTCTTTTTCCAATCTCATGCAATCATGGCGGGAGAATGGAGCGAGGAGAACTGGTTTGACTTGGCGGATTACGCAGACATCGACATGGATGCGGTTTCGACTATGAGCCGAGTGATGCATCCGTGATGGCGATGTTGCCTTGGAGATTATTCTCCAGAAACCATCCCATTAATAGAGTTGAGGAGGATCCTTATCCCCACAACAATACGTCCAACGAGAGGAGCCATTTCCCTCAAAGGACAAGGGTCAATCCGACCAGACCGCCCGGGAGGACTCACAGCGCAACGAGTTTTTCTCCAAGTGTTCAAGTCCCTTAAGGCGGTCCGACTTGGTAAGTCAAGTTACAGGAGCCACCATTCCAGGACTCCACCAAATCTAGTGATTCTCTCTCGGGGTAACTCCAGAGAGGTGGGATCAAGCATGCTTTTCTGCAAATTGACCGTCTCCCGCAGATCTCATTTGCGAGCGGAGACGATTATAACCCGGAGTTCCCCTACGGAGGATTACTCCAAGTCGCCAGATGGTGTCCTCGAGCACTCCTCAAGCGGGAGGCCTCGAACGCAAGTGAGAATCATCAGCGGAGGTCTTCGTCCTTCCCCAAATCGAGGTCAACCTCATGGAGGCGAGATAAGGACACTCCCGAAGATCACACACTGCGCCCCTCGTAGTAATGGCAAGGGCACCACCGTTGGCGAGAGAGGACCAACACTCGATGAGCGCGAGAAATCCTCGACATTCTCGCACTCCACTAAGAAGGCCTCAAAACCCGATGAGGAGGATTTTGATGTCGTCGAAGAAAGAAAATTGCGATCGTAAGAACTTGCTCAGGCGCATTCAACATCGATCGGAGGAGGTACAAGAACTCCGAACATCAACGACTTGCTCGAGAATCCCAATCAAGAGCTTGCTCGAGCGCCGTGTACGATCTCTTTCTTTGAAGAGATTACGCAAAGACTTGAACTGTGATGACAAGACGGAGGTACCTCATCGACAACACTCGGTAGTCGTAGTAATCGACTTCCTCATCTACTATCAATCGAATATTTCTCGTAGGAATCGACACGACCACAAGTCGAATCGATTCCCTATTCGAGAAATACCTTTCGATCGGTGAAGATCAAGAAGCCCTCGAAGAGGTGATCATTCACCACTTCGACAAAGAAATTCTAGCGAGTGGAATACGAGGAGTATTCTCCTCGTAGAACCGAGGCCTACTACGAGCAGTCACCTGTTCACGGGTATCGTCGTATCGATCACTGGTGACATTAACCCTTCTTTTCTACAAAGAAGGCGTCAAGAAGTGATTACCGGATCTCGCATTTTCGCCGACCTTGAGCGGTTATTTGGCCACCTCATTTTCGACCGGTGAACATGGAGAAATTTGATGGATCTCAAAATCCCATCGAATTTCTTGAGATCTATACAATTTGTCCGAGCGGCGGGAGGAGGAGAGCATGTAATGGCGAATTACCTTCCGACTGTGCTCGAAGGATCCGCTCGATCGTGGTTATTAAACCAACCACTCGAGTCGATCTACTCTTGGCAACACCTCTGTGATCTTCTGGCGATTTCCAAGGCACATACAACCGCCGGAAAAGAAGGCGACTTGCACGGATAAAGCGAGAACAACAACGAGACTTTGCGTCAATTCATCAAGCGCTTTAGTCGGGTTCAGTAACTCAATTCGGAAATTTCGATTCCTCTGTGATCGGGGCTTTTAAGCAAGGAGTCCGCAGAGAAGAATAACGGAGGACATTGCTCTGAATCCTCCCAACATCAAGGTTTAACTCTTGAGATGGCCGATCGATATGCAACTGCTTCTGAGGCAGTCGAGTGGAACAACACTATCGATCGAGAAACATATACTCCTCGAGAGCCAGGTGAAGTTGGTAAAGATAAAAAAGCAAAAAAGTCCAAGAAGAAAATAAAAATCAAAAACCACAAGCCAGTGGTTCCAAGGAGGTTCTAGCCGTGAAAGATGGAGAGCCCCAAACCACCAAGTCGTACCCTGATCAAGGCAAAGGTAAGCATACGATCGTAGGAACGACAAACCAAGGTGGTGTCCTTTTCATAAAAGGAAGGACATGACCTCATAATAGCCGAAGTTTTCCAAAGAAAGCTCGAGGACTACTACAACGGCAAGCACCACTCCCTACTCGGCGGGTAGGACATACGAGTGGCCAAAAGTCGTCGGATGATGAGGAGATGCCGTTCAAGATCCGCAACATACCGTTGAGCACATCTACGGAGGATCATCGACATACGACTCCAAGCGACAACTTAAAGTGCGGACGAGAGGTAAATTCTCTACATACTCCTCTCGTCAATAAATTACGAAGTGGTCGGAAGTTACCATCTCTTTTGAGAAAGATGACCGTCCGATCACTACGAGTCGATCAGTCGATATCCGATTGTGGTGAACCCACCATCAACAAGCTGTCGGGTCAATCGAGTGTTGGTTGATGGTGGCGATTCTTTGAACATATTATTTACTAATGCCCCGGGCGAGATGCAAGTACCGGGACAAAGGTAAGGCGATGACGATACTCCTTTCATGGAATTGTACCGGGTCTTGACCAAACCTATTGGCCAAGTTTCTCTTCCTTTAACATTTGGCTCACCAAGTAATTTCGGACGAGAGAAAGTCTCCTTTGATGTGGTCGATTTCGATCGGCATATAACGCCATACTCGGACGACCAACTTTGGCAAAATTCTTAATGGCTACTCATTACGGGTATCAATGTCTTAAGATGCGAGTCCCAAAGGAGTGATCACCATTCGATGTGACAAAAGATGGCGTATAGTCATGCGGCCGTCGATCCTCGAGATGGTTGGTCAAATACCAACTCGAGATGAAAGTCGACCGACTAGCAAGTCGAAGCCTAAAAGTCGCACCAAAGCCGAACGACCAAGTCAAAGAGGTTCCTCCGGGCAGAAGAACCCTCGAAGGCTGCTCGCATCGGGAGACTTCCGACCCCAAATAGGAAGGCGCCCTCATTACCTTCCTCCGAGCTAACGCAGATGTCTTTGCGTGGCAAGCATCCGACATGCCCGAGTCCCGGTGGAGGTGATCGAGCACAGGCTAGCTTTACTACCGATAAAGTACCGTAAAACAAAAATTACGGAGATTTGCCCGATCGACGAGATGCTATTAAATCGAGTTGGATAAGCTACTTAAGCGGGCTTTATAAGAGAAGTCAACCACCCGAGTGGTTGGCTAACCTGTAATGGTCAAAAAGTCAAGCGGCAAATGGCGTATGTGCGTGGACTTTCTTGATCTTAATAAAGCTTGTCCAAAAGATGATTTCCCTTTACCTCGTGTCGATCACCGGTTGATTCAAGCTGCAGTTGTGAGATATTAAGTTTTTAGATGCATATTCGGATACCACGGATCAATATGTGTTTAAGCGATGAAGAAAAGACCGCATTCATTACTCCATTTGGTACCTTTTGCTATGTCAAAATGCCATTTGGTCTAAAGAATGCGGTGCTTCTTTTCAACGCTTAATGCAATCGACTTTTCATCTCAATTAGGCCGAATTTGGAAGCCTATGTTGATGATCTAGTCGTAAAAAGCATTAAGAGACTTAATCATATCACCGACCTACAAGAAACATTCGACAACCTCGAAAGCACCGCTTAAAACTCAATCCAGAGAAGTGTGTGTTTGGAATTTCTTGGGAAAATTGCTTGGATTCCTAGTATCCGAGCGAGGAATCAAGCAAATCTGAAAAAATAAAAGCCATCCTCGGATCGTCCTCCAAACACAAAAAGGAAGTCCAAAACTCACTTTGGGTGCATGGCGGCTTTAAGTCGTTTCATCGCACGACTAGGAGAAAAGGACTACCTTTCTTTAAACTTCTCGGGAGACATGAAGGTTTTGAGTGGTCGAGCGAGGCAAACGCGTTGCCTTTGAGGATGTCAAGAGGTATCTTCGAGTGCTCTGCTCGCTTTCTCCAAAGCGGAAGAGGCGCTCTTAATTTACCTAGTTGCCACGCCACAGCGACAAGCGCGATACTAGTCGTAGAGCGTGAAAACGCATACAGACCGGTTTACTCGTCGGCGAGTTTTACGGGCCTAAGGAGCGTTACCCTCGAGTCAAAAACTTCTATATGCCCTCCTCATGTCTTGAGAAGCTGCGGCATTATTTTGAGCGCACAAAATAGTCATCTGCCCGAGTTTCCTTTGGGAGCAATCCTCCATAATAAGGAAGCAATGGACGCATGGCAAAATGGTCGGTCGAACTTGGGAGTTCGACCTCCATTCGTGTCGAACGGCCATAAAATCCCGGATCTTGGCGGACTTTGTCGCCGAATGGACAAATCTGAACTGTTCAGGATCCCGATCTGATTCCCACGACCGATGGATGATGTACTTTGACGGGTCACTTACTTTAAGTGGCTCGGGTTTGAGGTGGTCTGGTATCTCCTACCGAGAAACCTTAAAGTATGCCATACAATTAAACTTTCGGCTACTAATAATGTAGCAGAGTACGAAGGTTTGCTAGGCGGCATACGAGTGCGAAAGCACTCTCAATTAAATCGACTACTCGTGAGAGGAGACTCTCAACTAGTCGTGAATCAAATCGGAAAGAGTACCAATGCTCTAGCTCAACAATGGCTCGGTACTTATCGAAGCACGTAAGCTAGAAAAACATTTTTAGGTTTGAGGTACAATTTATCCCTCGAAAGGATAATTTCCTCATGAGACCAACTTGCTCGGATGGCTTCTTCCCGATCCACGGTACCAAAGGAGTTTTCTTGGAGCAACTCCAAAACCGTCTCAGTCGAAGAACCGAAACACCTCCTCTTGAGATGGCCTCATTAGATTACGAGGATACGGATGATTCCCATCTACGAGTATCTTTACAAGGGTTCCAGTGCAAAGATGATCTTGAGGCGGATCGATTATCCCGAAAAGCCAAAATGTATACTTTGGTTGAAGGAGTCCTCTATAAGCGAGGAACCCAAGGAATACTCATGCGATGCATTCCAAAACGAAGGAATAACACTCCTTCACGATATACACATGGCATCTGTGGGACGCATGCCTCCTACGTAACATTGGTTGGTAAAGCCTTTCGACAAGGTTTTTACCGGCCTCTGACCTGTGCGATGCTATGGAGGTGGTTAAAAGTGTGTCGATGCCAATTCCATGGTAGACAGATACACCAACCACTCAAGCATTACAAACAATACCTCTTTCTTGGCCTTTTGCGACAGGGGCTTGATATCCTAGGACCGTTTCCCAAAGCTCCGGAGGTTTGAATTCCTTTTGTGGCTATTGACACGTTCACAAAATGGATCGAAGTGAACTCATGAATCGGATAACAACGGAGCGACAAAAGGTTCATGATGAGAAGCGTAATTAGTCGATTTGGAGTTAAGTCGGATAATTACGCACAATGGTAAACAATTCGCAAGTGCAAAATTTGAGAATTTTGCGACGAGTTAGGTACCAAGCTATGCTATGCTTCATTGCACATCCCCAAAGCAATGGGGCGGTCGAGCGTGCAAGCGGCCAAATAATGCGAGGAATTAAAACTCGAGTCTTGACCCGACTTGTTAAGCGCTCGGGGCTTGGGTACAAGAATTACCTTCCATATTATGGGCGGTTAAATGCGACCACCAATCGAGCAACAGGAGAAACACCATTTTTTAGTTTTGGGCGAAGCCATGCTTCCTCCGGAGCTAAAATTGCGGTCGACACGAGTTGAAACCTTCAACAACTCGGACCGAGAACAACTTCGCGGATGACATTAACCTACTCAAGAGAGGAGAAACCTAGCCTTAATCCGTTCGGCGGTCTACCAACAAGCCTGCGCGAGATACTATAATCGTAAGGTCCAACCTCGCGACCTTCTTTGAGGTGATTTGGTATTGAGGCTCGCCAATCCAAGTCTAATCGAATAAACTTTCCCTAAATGGGAAGGTCCTTACACGATGGTCGAAGTAACTTCGGCGAGGCCGACGACTAGCAATGGAAGATGGACGAGTTCTCTCAAACTCTTGGAACATCGACCGATTCACGCAAATTCTATGTGTGACCGGTTTCTCGAGCAATAAAAGTCCGTGTTCTTTCTACCTCTTTTTGCCTTAATTTTTGAGTAGTGCTTTTTAATCTTTCGACTATGATATGAAAACACGCAGCTTTTCTTTACCGCGAAAAGCGAGAAACGTCATCCGGTGAAACTTCTCCTCTCTGCATGTGGCTCGCCCACTAGAAGGAATTTCCTAGCATCGACTCGTTACTCACTTTTACTCACAATACAAAGAGCTCGGGTTTTATCTAGTCATAATGTTATCAAAGCCAACTCTCTCAATCTTAGTCTATTTTTTCCAAGAAATTCAAAAAATATTCTAAGTAGAGTGCACTTTCTTACATTTGTTCGACCACATTTGGTGTACTCGATTTGTTTTAAGCGGTGAAGGAAGAGACACACCTAGTCGAAGTCTTTCCTCTCTGCATGTGGTCCTGCCCACTAGAAGGAAACTTCCTAGTGTCGCTCAGTCTCCTACTTTTGCTACTGGAAAAGACTTATCGAAGTCCACCAAAAAAGGACGAACGAATGACTAAAGTACTCTTAGGCGTTTGTTTAACTCAAGTTCTTTGTTCTTGGTTTGATTAAACTAGTCGGAGATGGAAACATCACCTAGTCGAAGTCTTTCCTCTCTGCGTGGTCACGCCCACTAGAAGGAACTTCCTAGTGTCAAGTCGTTTCTACTCTTTTCGACCGAAGGCTTAACAACCGCAACAAAAGCTATAAGTTAAATAAACCTCTCTTTGTTTTGAAACCCCATTTTTAAACACTATTTATTTAGATTGTCTAAACAATCTAAGCAAATAGTCGGGGCTAGGATAAAGTTATTAATTTGACTTCAATTCTTAGTCTTTCGTTCGTTTATTATCTTTTGAGTTACTAACTACTCGACAAGATGATTTTCGTGAAATGAAGCGGATCATATATTACTCATTAACAAAATTTATGCGCCTTACAAGGTAGTTACAAGATTACTCGAAGGGGAGAGCCTAGTTGCATTTCCTCGCCACCTTTTTACCAATGATGCATTTCCTCAATCAGACGACTTGCCTCGATTCGGATACGGTCAAGTCGGCTTCAATTGGTTTAACATTAAGGCGGGGTCTTGAGCTTTAAGTTTCGCTAAAGCGTAACTCATCGCAGCCTTCGATTGCTTCCTTATTGATTCAAATTTTGATTAGTCTTGAGTGGTCACCATTTCTTGCAATTTTCCGACTTGTTCTCCAATGGTACTTATGTGAGCAAACTATGGTATCTTCTCGAGGAGTTTTTCCCTCGTAATGTAGCTCACTAAGCACATTGTTCAGAGAGTGATGTCGCCTTGAAGACTAGTCTTCATCGACTCCATCTCTGTTGGGTACAAGTCGAAGCCTCGCAAAGCTTCTTGTTTTCGACCACTTGTTACGAAAAGAATAATATCGGTCAAACAAAAATATACTTCTAGAGGAAGATAACACAAAGATAATTATAGGTAAAGCTTTTCTTACCTACTAATTGAGAATCCAATTTCTTGACCTCTTCTCGATGGGAAGCAACGGTTTGACATGCTTTTGCCCCCATGCTTTGATGTCCTCTACATTCATCTTAGCAATGCGACGGACTCATTGCAAATTAAGGTCTTTGCTTGGATTTCACCTCAAGGCTTCTCAATTGGGCGACAATTTCGAACAAGAAATTGTCATTAGAAAAGGAAAATACTCAAAAGGACAACGGTAAAGAGTTACTTACATTTACTTGAGTTCTCGAACTTGAGTTCTTGATCCTTATTCTTGGTAATACGGAAAACTCTGAATTACCAAAGCTTTGTCTCAACTTGATCTGAGCTTTAGCATCTCATTTTCTTTATCTAAAGAAGAAATGAGAGTTAAGTAAAGGTTAAAACTCAAAAGCGTCTTAAGTTCAAGACTTATCGCTTATTTTTTCCTGCAATTTCTTAGATGCGAGAGCAGTCTCTCGAAGTCTATCCGAGAGAACTAATACTTCATTCCTTAGCCTCCTCGACTCCTCTTTTTCATAGTCGAGTGAGTCATTAAGGTCTTCGTATCCCGCTTAACCTACAAAAAGCAGAGCGAAGATAAACATCACCAATGGTTGTGAGTACTTCTACAACCACCAACCTAGTCGTAAGTTTTTCTGCGACTAGGATATGGTTGTAAGTCTTTCTCGACCACTACCTAGTTGAAAGTAGTCGTAAGCTTTTTACGACTAATACTTAAATCATGAGTTTCTTCCATGACTTTTCTCGTGAAACATTTTACGAGTATTTAAGTCAAAAACAACTATGAATGATAAGTGACTTACCACCTCTCGCCTCTGCTGAGTAATTCTTTCTCTTGTCTTAGCTCTAAAAGTTGTCGATGATACTCACCGACAACGACAATTTGCTCGAGCTTTACGCAAAAGAAAACAAAGTGAGAAGGAAGGAAAGCCACATGTATAAGTATTCGAAGATACTTACATTCATAGTCGTTCTAGCAAAAATCGAATATACAAGGTCAGGGTCTTTGCGACTTATCTATCCTCGCGACTTTATCCCACCACACCTTCTCGAGGCGCTCGTTGTCAAAAGTATTCTCCGTATTGGGAATATCTTTGGGATGGGGACTCGGTCACGAGATCTGTGGCGGCAGACCCTCGACGGAGGCGGCCCAAAGAAGTCACCACGAAGTTGAAATTTTCTCCTTCGGTTACGTGATTTCTCTTTGGGTAGGGAAGGAACGCCTCCTCGATTTCCTTCCCAGGCGGTGCAAAGATCTGGTCACCACCTTGACCGAGACTTCCACAGTGCCTCTGTTGTTTCTCGACTTGATGGTCGTGGCGGCCACCTCAACGATGAATACCGCTACCTCAAGAGTCGTGAATTACGACTTGGCAGATGTGGGAGACACTGGAGTCTCGACTTCATCGGCCACAGGGCCAAGGGTGATGCTTGACCACCTCCGTTGCTACCTCTCCAAAGAAATGAAGGGATAGCAATGGACTTCTCGTGAAGCATTCCGGGGTTGAAGGAGTCGGACTAAAATAAAGAAAAGCAAATCAAAGTTGTGAAAAGAAAAAGGTAAATGTCATTCTTACACTTGAAGACATTTCACATACCTCGCACTGGTCTTAACCAGAATTTTGGAGCAATCCTCCCAGCGGAGGACCTCTTCTTCTCCACGACCACGTCCGGTGAGGTTCAACAATTAGCTCACGACCACGTGCGGTCGTAGAGTTTGAACAGAACGAGCTCGGTTTCTGATCTTTGGATGGACGAGATCGGTCTCGACCATTCCGAGCGACAGCCCTCGATTGCGAGTTGTCTTGTCTGACATCGTCGTCTTCATAAAGACACAAAATCCTTCCGTTCTCCTTTCAAGTTTCTTAATAAAACTAGGAGTGGCACCAATCTGCGAAAGATTAGTGTCATAATAGAAGGTACCTTAGCCTTCCGAGGTTTGCGCTTGAGAGGTTCAACTGCTTCAACCTCTTCGGCCCGACGGCCGCGGCCTCGGCTTGAGATACAACTACACCGCCAGTGATTCTTGTAGAGGGTTTGGTCGAAGACCGAACTCGAACTTGCTCCCCCTTGTCGGCAGATTTTATAAGTCGGCGTCTCTTGAGGAGGAGCCGAGTCTTTGTCTTTGACAACCCGGCGCCAATAGTCATCGAGCGACTTCTTCGTCGTCTGGCGATTTTCCATGCCTACTTTACGTAAAGCAAAGCAGAAAAGAAGAATCACTAATTTGTCGTAAGTTTTTCTCGACTAGTACCAAGTCGTAAGTTTTTCTACTACTTTTTCTTGATTGTAAGATATTCTCGATCACCATTAGTCGTAAGTATCTTCTACGACTATAAAGTCCTAAAGAGAGAATCGATTTACGATTACCTTTAGGCGCTCTATCCTTTCATCTACGGACAAAACCGCAATGACTTGAGGAACCGCCCCTCGGTGGCGGGGACTTCTCACGAGATGAGTCGACTGAGTCAACCTCGGCTGTGAAGATCCGTAAACAGATAAAAATATTAGACAAGGTTGAGAAAGACCAAGCGGAGAGTTAAGTCGACAATTGCTTACCCTCCTCGTAGTCTCGGTGGGGTCTCCTCTCCCGAGTACCTCCACATAGGAGATGCTCGTTTCTTGAGAGGACTAATTCTGCGTGTGATGAAATCTTTCACCACATGCCATCCGGTCGACCCTTCTTCCTTCAAGTCCTTAATGGCTTGAATATAAGGGCTAATCCGGTTGATATCTTGAGGTTGAGTCCCATGAAGATTTCTTTTCATGACCTTCCCCACGAAAGAAAGGTCATCTTCAGAGGTGACCTTCGGTAGAACCACCTCTTCCTCCTCGACCCACGAAGACCGGGTGAAACTCAATGTACTCCTTCGACTTGAGTCGTGGAGCTTGAGCCATGACTTCCGGCGATTCGGTTTGTCGAGCCATCCCATAATAATATTGGAACACTCGAGATCCGCCGGAATCCCAGTGCGCCTCGCCAGATATACGAACACACTCAACATGGTAATGGAATTGGGACCTAAGTTCACGGTTCCACCCCAAAGTGTTCGAGTACTCTTCAGAAAGGGGTGGGCGAGCAATCGAAGGCCGCACTCTGTACGCTTGGAAGGCGGATTTGCCCATTTTCCCCGATGGCGATCTTTGCCCAATAGCGGAATCCACTTCACGAGCCTTCTCGGAATCTTCCGACATCGACCAAGATCTTGATCTTAGCGCATCCATCTCCGATTCCTCCCATTGAAACTCTCTTGGCCATTTCGCTCAAAAGCAAGAAGTTTTTGATTGGGTTGGTGGCGAGAAGATGAAACCTAGTCGAAGACGGAGAAAGCAAGAGCTCGAAGAACAATGGAGTGATTTGGGAAGAGTAAAAATCCAAGTCTACCTCCTTGTAAGTTTTTATAACCAAGACGATCTCCGTAGCCGGAAACCGTCCGGCTATAGGTCTATGATAGATGGTTGTACCGCCGGACCGCTTCATCGGACAAGTCTATGAGAGGCGGTTACAATTCTCCGGATGGTCCGTTCGAGAAAAAGTAGGTACGTATTGTCACCTCCAAGCAAAATTACATTCTTGACCAAGTCTTTCTAGTCGAAGGAAGTATCAATCGGAAGAGCTTTTCTCCGATTCCCTACCACGACCATCGACGGTCATAGGGGTTTTATGACTTTTTATAGTCGTAAGCAACCTTCCGATAAAGCAAATTCTGGTCAAAGCAACACTCAAATGTCGAAGAGTTTTTCCTTCGACTATCGTTCTCGACATTCTCATGGTCGTAAGTCCATTTACTGAAACCTTTATCAAGTAAGTTACTTTCACTTGAAGTGGGGGCTAGATGACGAGGATCTAATAATCCTTATTTTTATCTTTTATCTATAATTCTTATTATGGGTAAATATGATGTCACACAGTCCCGTGAGTACCCCTTATCTAAAAGGAGAAGTCCAATGAGTGGTTGTAAGTCCTTCTCGACCACTACATAGTCGTAAGTCCTTCTACGACTACTACCTAGTCGTAAGTCCTTCTACGATCGCTACACGGTCGTAAGTTCTTCTACGACCGGGTAAACTCGACCACCTTATAATCAAACCTACGGTAGTGGGTCCAATTGATTAAGGAATCGAACGTGCTCGCACGCACTATTATTCCGCTTATTAATGGTGCGTAATTACCCCATTATCTCTCGAAGATAATTGCGGACGGCGTGAAGAAGCCGAGGCGCGGTAATTCTCGCCATCATGCGCGATTCTTGAATTAATCAGGCGCATCTCCCGCAGGGCAAAACGGCTACTTCTTCACGACTATATAAGGGCATCGATCAGAGAGATAGGGGAGAGGGAACAAGAGCCAGTCAAGTAGGAACACAAGCGCTATTCTCTGTAAGAGTCTTAGTCTTTTACTTGATCATCAAGAATACCATACACACAGGATTAGGGTTATTATTCTCTCTGGAGAAGGCCTGAACCTGTCTAAACATCCCGTGTCAATCCACTCTGCGTGATCTTATCTCTAGGAGACCCCCCGAATCAAACAATCTTTACGTAAGATCGGTTCTAATACACCGACAAATCCGATTCGACATCGACAACAAGATTGGGCAATCAAAGACACGGCACTTTGAAGATAAGTAGAGCAGTAGCAATACTCTCAGTGTAATTAGGGCTAGTCCACTGCCTAGTCGAAGGCACCCCCCTTGTAATAGCCAGTTCATTGCGATAAATAGCAGCCTCATTCTCTCCCAAGAACTCTTTGTCATTTTTCTCTTTTTATTTCGTAAGATCCGCGAATCGATCGGCGGCATATATTGTTCATTTTATAAGTATATATAAATTTATTTTGATTTTTTTCAATATATAAAAGGTTTTTTTTTGACATTTTCTTTAATTTTTCATGTCTTATGGGATAAATGGTAAATATTTTAACGAGGTAGTCATTTGAACATTAATAAAATTCTTTATTACATTTTCAATATGTTTGTTTTATTTTTTAAAAAAAAATATTTTTGATTTTTTTCTAAATTTTTTGAATTTTCATACCTTAAAGTGGATCAAAATTGGACTATCGGACTAAACAAACTCGGACCAACACGGCACGATGCGAAAGACTGTTGAGCCATGCCTGAACGGCCTAGCCGACATGTGGACCGACCAGAGACATCCTGTTTAACTCGTAGGCCAAAATAGACCACGCGAGCCCGTACCGGACCAGGCATTTGGCCAGCTCTAGAGGTGTGACTTAGACGTGGAGCACTCTCCCTTGTCGCATTGTGGGACGAGATGATCTCGCAAAAGCTCCCTCCCTCCCTCCGTCGATCCCTACAAAGCAGACAGCCTTGTATTAGTAGCAGTACATTAGTAGTGTTGCATTAGACTAAACGAGCTCACTGACAAAGTGAAGTCGGCGCATGAAAGGACGAGACACAACTGAGCCACCTCACCTCTTTGACCGATCTAACTTCCTCAGTCAGCTGAGGTAGTAGCCAAACAAAAAAAAAAGTACAGTGCTCCATTCATCAATTGATCGGATCAGATCAAATCAAATCATCAAAAGTCATGCTCGCTTCTTTCAATAAAGAAAAGGGAAAGGAATCGGTTCCTCCTTTCCCTTTTTCTCACTTCTCTAGAAGGAAAAAAAAAAAGAAAGGGAATGTTGGTTGGTTTTGGACGAGAAGATCCCTAGGACTGTGCGGGAGGAAACGAATCTGCTCCGCCGCTCTTGCTCCACACTGACGTCCACCAAAATACTCTAATACTATGCAATTGCAAGGACAGAAATGCTTGCGCAAGGGATAGGGTTCATCTTAGGAAATGAGTACTGGTGCTAGTACAATTCATAGCATTTGAAGTGACCCTTGGCTTTTTTATGCTATTGTAAAACTTCATCCATTTTGGCCTAAAATCATCGTACAAAAAAAAAATCAGTCTCTGGAGCAACGCGGATTTTAGTTCCTCTCGCGTGAATTTGGCTAGGCCTAGGACGGCACTCACATGGAGAGTGGGGCCTCAACGCACACTAATTAGCATGCCTCCATCGTGTTGACGGATTTTTAAACCGGTGCGCTCGTACTCTAACGGTAATATAAGAATCGCAAATCAAGCAGCAAAATCTAAGCAAGCACAAGCGCAAGCAGGGGAGCATCAGTACCTGCTCTGCCGCTCTCTTCCTCTGCCACCTGCAGCGATTGCCTCTCTCTCCCCTCTGCAACGCCCTCCTCTCTCTCTCTCAGCCAGTTCTGTCCCTTCCGCAACCTCTTTTGTCCGTTACATCTCCATTAATCCAAGCAAAGATGCAATCGTCACGCTCCCAGCACGCCAATCAGCCAAGAAACCACGCGCTCTTGCGCACCCAGGTGCAGGTGCGCCCAAATCCCACCTCCGTTTCCCCGCACCAAGATTTCCAGTTCCAGCTCCTCCCCAAGGTGTTCCAGTTCCACATGGACGGCGGCGGCGGAGGAGGAGTCATGAACCTTCCCGACGCCAAGTCGTCGGAGAAGGTTCTTCTTGGGTTCGACAAGGTCAGGATCAGCATTGCGTCCAGCGAGGACGAGGAGGCGCCGCCCAGGTGCTCCTTCTCGGGCGCGAGCCACCCGCCGGAGCCGCTCGACGAGATGGACACCGTCTTTGTTGCCGTGGACGGCCGGGAGAAGCCGGTGATCGTGTGGGGCCCGTCCCCGCCGCCCAGCGGCGCCGCTAGCCCGCACAGCAGCATCGACAGCTCCGGCGCGGCGGCCACGGTCACTAGCATCGCGCCCAGCTGCACCGTCACCAGCCGCAGCGCCAAGACCAGCGTCAGCAGCAGCGCGGCCAGCGACGGCAGCGGCTGGAGCAACAGCATGGCCGGAGGCGCCGGCGGGGGCGGAGGGAAGCCGCACAAGGGGGGCGACCCGCGGTGGAAGGCGATCCTTGCGGCCCGCGCGCGGGACGGGCCCCTCGGGATGGGGAACTTCCGGCTGCTGCGGCGGCTCGGGTGCGGCGACATCGGGACGGTGTACCTGTCCGAGCTGAGCAACGGCGGCGGCGCGGCGGGCGCGGCGAGGGCGTGGTTTGCGATGAAGGTGATGGACAAGGCGTCGCTCGAGAGCCGGCGGAAGCTGAGCCGGGCGCAGACGGAGCGGGAGATCCTGCAGCTGCTGGACCACCCCTTCCTGCCCACCCTGTACGCGCACTTCGAGACGGACAGGTTCGCCTGCCTCGTCATGGAGTTCTGCCCCGGCGGCGACCTCCACGCGCTCCGACAGCGGCAGCCCGGCAAGCACTTCCCGGAGCACGCGGCGAGGTACCTACCCCTTGTCATGTCCCATTTGAGTTGATTCCTTGCTTTAGGCTGGTCAAATTTGATCGGAATGGCAAGCAACTAGCTCATGTTTAGGCGTATTTGGGTCTTGCAAGTGCTTAGGAAATTAGGGACCTGCCTACAAGATTATCGAAATTGTTAGCTCTGATTGGGATATGCCAGCATGGTTTTCAAGGATCCCGAGTTACCGTTTCCATAAACGAAGTGGTTGCCATTTTTCAGCATTACTTTTACATGAGTATGTACATAATTATGTTCTGAGGGCTTTCTCCACCATTACAGTCCAGCCGTTTTGTACTGCTGGTTAAACGTGCTACTACCAATACAATTTCACCATTGTCTCATTCATGTTTTGAAACTTGGTATCTAAATTAACAAACGTAGAAAGCATGTCCAGGGCAGTTTTGTTGTGCTAGTTAAAGTTGATATCTTTTCCCCATTCATGTAATAGAGCTTGATATATCTAAATTAACAAACATGGACAGCTCTGCCCAATTTGTCTCCAAAGTATTGTTTGTTACTACCAAGGAAACTCTTTTCATATGTACACCCTTTTAATAGTATAGAACAATCTGCAAGTAGCACATGATCACCCTACTTGTTTTCATAAGAGATGTACTGCCTATACAATCTGCTTAACTATTAGGATAGTATTCTTCTCTTCAGCCTGAGGTATGATTATTTCCGCATTTTGCAGGTTCTACGCCGCGGAAGTGCTTCTTGCGCTAGAGTACCTTCACATGCTTGGAGTGGTCTACAGAGATCTGAAGCCAGAGAACGTCCTAGTCCGGGACGACGGCCACATCATGCTCTCGGACTTTGATCTCTCCCTTCGCTGCGCAGTCTCGCCGACACTGGTGAAATCTTCCCTGTACTCTGATCCCAAAAGGGCTAATGCGCAGTCGTGTGCCCAGCCTGCTTGCATCCAGCCCACATGCTTCATGCCCAAGCTCTTCAATCAGAAGAGCAAGAAGAGCACCACCAACAAATCAAAGAACAGCGAGCCTAGACAGAAGCAGCAACAGGCCTCTGCCCTGCCTGAGCTCGTGGTCGAGCCCACCGGTGCACGCTCAATGTCGTTCGTCGGGACGCATGAATACCTCGCCCCGGAGATCATCAAGGGTGAAGGCCATGGCAGCGCGGTGGACTGGTGGACGTTTGGCATATTCCTGCATGAGCTGATGTACGGCAAGACGCCGTTCAAGGGGCAGACGAACCGCGCGACGCTGTTCAACGTCGTCGGCCAGCAGCTCAAGTTCCCGGACTATCCACCGGCGAGCAACGCGAGCAAGGACCTGATCAAAAGTTTGCTAGCCAAGGAGCCCCAGAGCCGGCTCGGTGTGAAGAGGGGAGCAGCGGAGATCAAGCAGCACCCGTTCTTTGAGGGCGTGAACTGGGCGCTCATACGGTGCAGCACTCCCCCCGGCGTGCCGAGGGCTATGGAGTCCGTCGCCGCGATGCCGGCAAAGCCGGCACCGGTGGATAGGGTGGCGATGAACAGCCTCAGCAAGAGGATGGCAGCGGCAGATGTGGAGTCTGGAGGGAAGTACCTAGACTTTGAATTCTTTTAGGAAGTTTGTAGCCTGCTTAATTTGCAGCAGCTTCTTGTGCTTTAACCATACGGTCCATACCTGTCGTGATTTGAGCTGTAGCTCTAGTCCCATGCTGTCAGCATTTCGGCAAATGACATATCTGACCGGGTTCAACCCTGTACCACTGCTCTTCCTCACTCTGTTGTTTGGGATTCTGTCACTAACCTGAAGTTTAAGCTGTGCAATGCCAATCTCCATCTACAACATGTTACTAACATACATCACACATTACTTCTTGCAATGATCTTCTACAAAGTTATATATATTACAGTACATAAGCATCGTTAAGTGTGGCAAAGCTAGCATTCTATACCAAAATGTGAATGCCCAGAGCGAAAGGGCAAGCAGATCCAAGAAGAAAGAGAACATGAGAAGAAAGAGAATTAAAACAAAGACACCACCCCTCACATTAACATTAGTGCGTTATCACGTTACTAAATTACAAGACGAGATTCTCTGACGCGCCGACGAGCCCCATCCCGGCGGCCGGATTCCGGTGCCTCGTGAGGACGCGCAGCTGTGCCCGCTGGCACTCGAGGTTGGACACCAGATCCACCCTCTCCTCGCGCGGCCGCACCCGAACGGCCCTCGGGAACTCCACGAACCCCTTGATCCCCCTCCTGATGTGAGGGTTCTCGCCGCCAGAGGCCTCTCGCCGGTGCAACTGACCGTGCTGGCCACTCGTCGGACTTTGTTGACCGTGTTGACTCGTTGGGCTTGACTTGCCAATCGGACTACTGCTGCTGCTCTTGTTGCCATCGGCAATGGCAGCATTGAGCCCGCCGTCGGCGATCTCCTGCAGCCTCTCCTCCACCGCGGCCTTGGCGTCGGCGAGCTTCATCTGCACCCGCTCCTCCCGCCAGAGCTCGGCGACGTGCAGCATCCGCCGCTCCTCGTCGATCTCCTCCAGCGCGTGCTCCATCTCCGCGCACATGGCGTCGACCTCCTCCCGCATCCTCTGGCACTCCGCCTCCGCCGTCCCTCTCCGCCGCCTCTCCTCGGCGAGCTCCACGGCGAGCACCTCGTTCAGAGACTCCGCCTTGCGCCGCATGCGCCTCTCGAACTCGAGCTCCGCCCTGAGCTCCCTGATGCGCGCCACGCAGAGCTCAAGCTCGGACGACATCGACATGGCAGCACCACCATACCCTTCCTCCTGCTCCATGCCGCCGTCGTCGATTGCAACGATCATAGGAGATCGGTTCTTGCCTCGAGAAGATAGAGAGGAGGTGCTGCAAGAATGGTCGCCGTGCAACAAGTAGTGAGGGTCGTGATAAAGCCTCCAAGGAGGAAAGGCCGCGCCATGATTGGGCCCAAGCCTAAGATTCCTGAGGCTTGTTTCCGTGAGCGCCATGGCCTCCACTTGCGCGCCCACCTACGCCGTCTTGCCGAGCTCGAGTTCCAATATTTTACTGCTCATGGAGGGGAAAGCGCATGGACCCAAGGGGCTCCAGCCTCCAACTCTAGTCTTTGTGAGCTGTAAAAGGGAGGAGACGAGGAGGAGGAGGAGGAGGAGATGGTCACGTCTCACGTTCTCACATGCATAAAATCCCGATCTCGATGCCGCCAATCATGGTGGTTCATGCTCCATCCTTGTTGCTTTTCCCATGTTTTCTTTATCATCGGTTGATTTCTTCCCCTCGATCGGCATGCTACCACAGTGCCATTGCTGGTAGATAGGGATCGTAGTTGTGAATCGTCCTTTATATCGAATCTAGCGGGTGGGTCAAATTAGCTGAGATTTGGTTATACTTCCCTACCAAGTATCGTACCTGGCTCGCTTCATGGTCTACTTCACTCAACGCAAGGAAGCGCAATGCACTGCATCCTTGCAAAGCTAGTAGCTTCTGTTCAGTTTAAACACAAAACTCGACCAATATATCTTTGCACTGTCAAGTTTTTAAATTTAAACACAAAGGATAGTACGCTGCTTCTGAAGCTTACAGTTTCATGCCTTCCCCTGCTCTGCTCCCTTTTCGTTTTCTTGGCTCCGTCGTCCATCACCGTGAATGCCCTGCTAAAGAAGGGCTAGGGCATTAACGTATTAATGGAGAAGATAGCACAAAGACAAAAGACACAAGGTCTTAGTACATAGATTGGGGTTTAATTCCACAGAAAAATATGCTCCACTCTGCCTTCCTCCTTTATCTTTGCGAACAGGTCCATTGGAGAGGATAACATGCTACGAAAAATTCTAACATTGCGTTTACAGTCACCCTCCTTGAGAGGTGTCCCAAACTGTTAGTTTTGGTCAACAATCCCCGATGCTATAACCGGCAGCCCGGTGTGATAGCTTGAGCGGTGCAAAGCCTAGCTCTGTTTGGAATTGGCTTTTACTACTGCAACTAGCTACTTTAATTGTAGTCCGGACAGAGTGCTACGTAGTAATAACACTTGTACTGTGTAGGTGTGGAACAGCCACACTGACACCGTAAAGGGTGCTCCATAGGCATGAATCAGAGACCGTGGAGAACCGAGCGCAGCTCAGTCCGGTTCGAGCGTTGTTGGGCGGCGCGTGTGCTCACTTCCTCTTTAATGCAGCCACACGGGGAAAAAATGAATCAGAGACCGTGATACCAATCAATGGTGCTGTACGCTGTACGCTGTACGCATTTTTTTTAATAGATTCGTCGCTATAACAAAAAATTCAGCAGGGACCATATTGATGATGTGGTGGAGCCAAATAAACAGTCATGGAGTAGCAATGGTGTATTGGAACCCCCCAACGTTCTCTCCATGGGAATTACTAAAGCAAATTCGGGGATATTTCACACTTCCTGAGCTTTTGGTTGATTTTTTTGTTTGTAATAGCAAAAATAGTTTACACTCGTACGAAATTATTAAAATGACACAATAGCAGGTTAGACAGGTCACTTGTAGAGCTTTCGGACTATTGCTGATTCCTTCTGTGCTCTGGGAGCGCTGCAGGTGCCTCATGCATTTCTGTGTGTGTTTTTTTGTCCTTGAATTATTAAGGGTTTTGTCCTCTAGTGATTAGTGTGTGCAATGCAATCTTTTTTGGACTGAGTGAGCAGTAGCAACCTTCTGTGGACGGTACGTGGGGCTGCCACGGTCTGGAACCGCGGTCCGAATCCGCGGCAGGCATGTGCAGCGGTCCGGGTGCGTGGCGGCAGAATGCAACCGCGGTAGAAGACACGTGACACCTGCTTAACCTACCGCGGCGTCATTTTCATCACTTCGAACGCGCGTGGGCTGCATCCGCTGAATCGTTTCAAAAGCGGCCAAATGAGCCAAAAATGCACACTTCCCTGGGTGTGCATTGGGGACTTCAATGAAATTCTTCGGAGGTTCAGCGACGCTGTGGACATATGTGGATTGTGCGGCATTTGGCCTTGATTGGACCTGGGAGAAGAAGGTTCCTGGGAATACCAATGTGCGTGTTAGACTGGACAGAGCATTGGTTGATGCAGCGTGGTGCTCAGATTTCCCTTGTGCTACACTTGATCACTTGACCGCTACCATGTCCGATCACTGCCCAATTCTTCTCCAGACGGGTCGCGATGAGGTCAGGAGCAGGTACGAGCTTACGAGGGAAAAAGGACGTTAATTTTCAATATGTTGTTGAACATGCTTAGACAGGGGTACCACAGTTAAATGATTCTTCTTTTGGATTCTCGCGATTCTATTAAGAGCACTTTTACGCTACATTTCATTCGTTCTTTTTATTCCAATGGTCAATTCAATACAGACCATTCATTCTTTTTATTCCAATGGTTCTGATTAGTCAGTCTTTACGCTTTGGTAGTGTACATCCTGCATTGTCTATCAATGGCTCTATCATGCATATAAGGTGGAGGTACCACTGAAGTTATTCACAAAAGTAGAGTATTTATTTTCTTTAATACTTTACTGATACTATTTATAGTGTTATATTGTTACGCCCTCTAAAAAATGTAATGGAAACTGGCGGACTTATTAGGGGTGAGAAAGAGAGCCGAATGTGAGGGGGGTAAATCCTTTCTTTCCTAAAGCTAAACATTGCAGTGGTATATAGATAATTCTTTTTTTCTTTAACTCACACTTCTTGTGATATTTATATTGTATATTCATCATTTTTTAGGTAAGGAACCACGGTCGTTTAAACGTGACGAGGTGTTCCCCAATTTAACATTGCAAGAAGTTGTTTCTAAAATTTCTCAACCTTTTCAAATTGTTATTGATGACTATAAGGTATGTTTACTTTTTTTACTTCTAAAATTTTCAAATCGAAGAAAGTATTTTCTCTCTCATAAAACAAAAAAATGTGTTCTCTATTTTTCTAAGTTCATTTTAAAAATATGTGAATGATTAATATCCAACTATTAAATATATGCACCTTTGTCTAGGCACCTAAAAATTATTTTAGTAATTAATGATAATATATGAATATGGGACTAACACGTTTATTGAGTATTTACAAGGTTTGGTATCAATTGTGAATACAACAATCTGTTCTGGACATGCATGCTAAAAGTCAACATTAAGATCAATATAGTTCAAAGACAAGGTACAAATAGTCAAGCATCCTTTTTTGCTTTTACCGGTCTAAGGAGAAAAGAGTGCAAGACCGAATTTTAGGTTAAATGTTATACTATTAAGAGGGATCGTGACTAGTAGCTTGATAACATGTTCTTGTGCAATCTGGATCAATCTAGGATCATGCATACATCTAGAGTTTGTTTTGAAAGCCAACCATGTTTTTCTCAAAAAATCGGTAATACCGACGTTTTGTTTGCGGAACTACCACACTGCGGAATGGCCGTAAAAACAGCGGTACTACCGCAACCCAATCGTACCTAAATCTTGTTGGCGGTACATTTTTTTACAGAATAACACATTTTTATCTCAGTTGCTCACCTGGTGAACGGTAGTTCCCGAGTTTCCTTGGCGGAACTACCGCATCGCGGTATGACCGCATCTTGAGCGGAACTACCGCAACCCGGATATTTTAAAAATTAGACAGTGGTACATTTTTTTTTTCAAAAAGCACCCATTTTGGACCGCAAAGCAAAGCGGTAGTACCGCCCCTATACTCCGGTATGACCGATAAGCGGAACTACCGCTTGATCAACGGCGGTAGTACCGCGCTGAATTTTGAAGGGCTATTTCAGAAGTATTTAATGCCTCTGTGCTAGCCGTTATTGTGCATTTCTAGAAGAGCGGTACTACTGGGCATATAACGGTGGTACTACCGCATTTGCTGAAAAAATACGTAATTTGCCTCCAAAGGTCGTATTTGGTTATGGGGGTATAAATACCCTCACCCGCTCAAGGACAATGTAAGAGACTTCATTTAATATATTTTGAGCCTGGAGCTTTCACTCTACACCTCATATACTCTCATTGTATTCATTGTGAGGTGGTTGAGCAAAACTCAAGTGTATTCATTTTAGATTGATTCCTAGCACTTTAGTGTCGTCAAGCGGAGATTACGATTTATTACTCTTGGTGTTTGTCAACACCTAGACGGCTTGTCGGGAGTTTGCGGGGTGATCTCTTCAAGAAGATTGTGAAGAGACCCGGCACCAAAATTGTGATTGGTTCCGTATTCACCATCTCCGGGTGGAAAAAGAACAACCATTAGTGAAATCGAGGGAATGCTTAATATGTGGAGCCGGCTTGATTAGCTCAAGCTTCCTCAACGTGTACTAGTGAAGACCGACAAGTCTTCGATACTATAAAAAAACTTTCTTGTCTTCATTATAGTTAATTCTTATCTTTGCTATCTTGCATTTACATTTCTAAGCTTTCCTAGTGTGCTTGCTTAGCTTAGCTATGAGTGTATCTAGTTTTGTTATTAGCTCCTTTTGTCTCTAGTAGCATAATAGTTTTACCTTCTTTATTGTGTAAAGAAGCCTTGTTAGAACTATCGTGCTTAAAATTTAAAATTGTCAATTAGTTGTAAAAACCTCATATTCACCCCCCCATCTAGTCGGTTATCTTTGATCCTACATGTGCGTTAAGAGCACTCGCTGCAGCAGGGAGATGTCACTGTGGACGAGTTCTATTCCCAATTGTATACGGTATAGCATCAGATTGACTCTTTAGGACCAGATGTTTGCCACACGTGTTAGTGCTGTCAATGTCAGCAGCCTCACCTGGAGCTTCGTCGTATCTACGATTTCTTGATCCGTCTCCGGGCTAAGTATGAGCAGACTCGTGCTCAGTTGCTTCCATGCCACCCCTCGTGTGTCTCTATTGGAGGCCCTTGCATCTATTCATGCTAAGGAGATTCGTCTTCGTGCTGCGGGTCTGCTGTCGTCACCGTCATTTTCTTCGATTCTGGCGGCTCCTGCACCCGCTACGTCTCCAGCTACTCCTTCACCAGTGGTTCCTTCACCAGTGACAACTGCTATTGGTAGGGGACTACACTGCACTTACTGCAACAAGGATGGACATGTACAACATACCAGCTACAAGAAGAAGAAAGATTTACATCGTGGTGGCCGTACTCCACAGGGAACTGGTGGTTCCTCCTCTCAGAGGAGCTCTGGTGCTTCTGATTCTCAGGAGTTTCTCACACTGCTACGTCGCATGACTGTTCTTGCACTGTACGGTTCTGTTGGTTCTGCTGCACAGTCTTCTAGTGAGAGACCACCTTCTTCTTCTTTCTTAGGTATATCACTTTGAATTCTTGACTCTAATGCTTTTTTTCATATAGCATCTGATTCCACTAATCTCACTTCATAACAGGGTGGATGAGTGGCTTATAGACACATATACATTGTACATGCCCTTGGCTACCTTAGCATTGTCTGGTCTATAACACCACCGTCTAGTTGGAAAAGATGATCTATAGACTAGAGCTCTTTTTTCTCAGATTTTCTATCCAGCATTTAGGGTTTTGGACCCTTGCTTAGCCCACAGATCATCATCTCTTGGACAGGGAGGGGCCCCAAGGAAGGGCACATGCGTGATGCCATGCCCTCATTTTTCTCCATCCTGCCATCAAATCCAACAATGTGATATCATGCCCTGAAGATGAACGCCAACTACTTTTTCATGCCCTTTCAAAAGGAAGGTTGGCTTTGCAAACAGCCTTGTCTTGCTGTGCCCAACAAATCAGGATAGGTTCGAATGCCAGCCTTGATGCTATTCACCCCCTCAGAAACTCAAGTCACCATGTTTTTAAAGAGGGCAAGTAGTGATCAGAAAGGCCATGTTATGGCAGAGAAAGAGGGCATGGCGTCAAGAGGCAGTGACACAGCATTTGACCAATCACTTAGCAGCTAAGTCATTAACAAGCTGGCTGTATTGGAGCTAAAGACACCCAAAAGGCTTGTACTTGCAAATGCTGCAAATAGGGTACAAAGGAGAATAGACGAACCTTAGAACTGGTGCACAAAGAAAGGCAGAAATGATTATTGTGAGAATAGTAACAGGCCGTACATATCCTTGCACAAAGCATTACTGAAAACATGTTTTAGTGCGAGGACATTTTTGGTTTTTGCACAGTGCAGCACGACAATAACTAGTACAATGGACCAAAATGGGGCAGGAAATATCAACACAGATGCATGTCCTCCATCCATCCTGGCAGACAGCAGATGATGCAGGGGCAGCGCCCACCGCGGGGAAACAGGTGCTGCTTCAGTTCAGACTTGGGACTTTAGAATTTTTCCCTAGAAGAACTCTGACTCGGTTCAAAGTTCAAACAGTATAATACAGAGCACAGGCTTCAGTTGCCAGTAGAGAAGCACAAGCATATTTCGTCAATAGACTATTGGAGTGCAAGGTGACCACAACGTCTGTACATATATCTCTTCTTCCACTTGCTAGGAAAGGGCAAAAGAACATCGACAATCCTGGGCAAAATCATTATCTACAATCAAAATGATCAATTCCCAACAAGGCAAAAACATCAAGGGAGCCTTCTCCCTAATATTTCATCACGAATTTTAACTATATATATTGCATTTTCCCTATATAAATTACTGAACGGACCAAAGAGACATAACAAATGATTTCTTGGTAGTTCTGATGGGGTGAGCTTCTACCGCACCGATGCAGCTCGCCGGCAGACAACGTCAAGAGCTACAACAACTGTTCCTGAGAAACCAGCTATAGCTTGGAACATTCCTGGCAGGCCTGTCTGGATGTTGTTCAATGTCATTGATCTTGTTACCTCGACAGCTTTAGCATGCCTTGTCATCTCATCCTCCACCTTCCGACGGCATAGGGAAATCTCAGATTTCTTCTCTGCAAGAGGATCGCGGGCATCAAACGAATGGCTTTCAATGCCATCACGCCCGCTGCCAGGGAGGCCAAGGCCAACCATTGAGTACGATCTGTAGTACTTTTTCTCAATGGCCCTGAGCGAGTTGGCCTTCTTTTCTAGCTCCTTCGAATATGTCTCTGTCCGCTTCTTGATCTTCATCTCCTCTGCCTGCTTAGTGTAGATGACATGGACGACATTCACAAAGCTATTGATAGCCTCTGAAGCCACGGCATCTGGAAGCCGGTCCAGTGCTTGCTTCCACTCGTCACAGAAGCTGGTGAGTTCACGCGAGATCAACGAGTTATGGGCCTCTTGTGGGGCATTGCTGTCCACTTGGAAGAGTGTGAGCTTCAGCCAGCCATAGAGAGCACGGATGTAGTCACGTTGATACTTGATGAGGCGGTTGAAGTTTGAGTGCCATGCTGAGACAGCAGCCTCAAGATCACGGGTTGCAAGCCGGTGAAGGTCAGATGTTGACTCAGCCATGGAATTGTCCACCAGACCACGGACTTGCTGCACAATTTCATTCTGGATCTCATGGAAATGGTTCATTGATCTCCACATGCTCAACAGCCTGCATCTCAATATTCGGAAACAACTATATACTTTCATGCAGCATCGCAAGATCTGGAATCGGAGATGTAGGAACAGGGAACAAGACTTACGCAAAGCAAAGCTCGACAAGCTGTGGTGCAAGCTCATTGTCACGGACTCTGACAATGGCTGAGGATGTAGTAGTGGCAGCCTGTGAAGTAACGATGATCAATGATTGCAGCTTGTTTATGGAGGCCTTGGTCTTGTCCAGCTTGGCACTATCCCTCCCTCTGTATTCCAGGCCTTGAAGGGTAGAAAGCTTCTTCTCATGCTCAATCTTCACGCTCTCTCTAGCCTGCGGCATTTAAAAATTAATCCATATGTTAGAAGTTCTGAATAGTGGGGCTCAAGAAACTGCTTAATGAATAAAAGAATTTAAAGTACAGTGCCTCCATTTGACACAAGAATCCACTCCGTGACAAATTAAAGAAATCAAACGAACACTGGTTGGCTTCACTCAAATTATCTAATATAAAAGCTACAGGTTTTATACATGCAAAGGGTAATGCCCCTAAAATTCTGATGCTCAAGGCATAGATATGCTAAATCTAGCTCTGGCACGATGAGATCTATTATGTACACTAAAGACAATTTCTTGAGGATCTAAACCTTTGTACAATAAAGGTTTAAGGACGAAAGTAGTTTAGACAAAAATAGAGCATAAAGAAAGGGAGGAGAATATGAATGTGTGGTTAAGAGGTCAATTGTATCGTGTTTGCTGCCTTTACTGAAAGCAGTGGAAATTATCAATCAAATGCTCCCGCTATTCCAAAGTGGGAAAGTGCAGGACAGCTCTAAAGACACTTTACGGAACAGAATCAGATTCTTCTTCCACAATTTCCTGAACAAAAGGGGAACTGCTCAACATTAAAATTGTGTCAAGATACCAACTTCAAATACGGAGAAGCTTCACCTAATCCACTAGAAACTACAATGTATAGACATCTGTATCACAACCCTAATCAAGGTATAGAGCTCTCTTCTTGGCAAAAGTGTTACAGCTAGTTTCGGTTCACCCTTGATCTTTGACTGTTTGCTAGCTCTATAGTACCATGCTGAGTGCAACGACATGTCATGGTCTTGGGTTTTTCTGAGAAAAAAAACAATACAAACCATGCACATCTTATTCCGCCATATATGCATTTGTTTCCTTGCACAACAAGGGTGGATACTAGAATGTGATAGCTCACCAAGCTTGCATTGCTGCTAGAGCCTGTGGAATGTCCTAAACAATCCACTACTATCCTCTAGATAATATAGTCGGATCGTAAGCAAGTGGAGCCAAGCTGAATAGTTTCAAGATGCTTCACCGACAACTAAAGATTGAGACATTTAACAAATTTTACATAGCAAACAAACATCTCAATTCAAAGGCTGTACTCAACTGTTAACTATAACTAACAGTCACTGATGGTCATCATGCATAGAAGAACGTAATTACCTTGACCTCCTCGTAGAGCTTCTTCTCCCAAGCCAAAAGCCGCTCCAGTGTCGAACCATGGCTCTTCCCTTCCATTGACTCCATCTCGAGCGCATCCGTGTCCAGCTTATAGCGTACAGCCAATGGCGGCTTGGATGTCCACGTCGATGACAGTGCTGATAGCACGCTGTTGGAGTGATACACCGTCTCTGCGAAAGAAGAAATCAAATTAAGCAAAACATCTAAAGCATCGTGGTCATTTGAATCACAAAGCATTGTATTTTTGTTCCAATCGTAAATCGCTGCAACAATTCGAATCACATTTTAATTTTTGAGGCACAGTTTGTGTACTGCGATTACTTTTGAGTTGCCGGAAGTTGCGGTCGAGCTGCGCGCGGCTGGCCTCCAGGAGCTCCGACACGCCGTTGCCGGCTTCAGCTGCCTTGACAAAGTACTCCTCGATGGCCGCCACGATCTCCGCGAGTGTGCGGTGGCGCACCACCATCCGCATCTCAGCCGCCGCCGTGACCGTGGACGAGGAGTCCCCGGCCTCTGACCTCTCGTCCCTCCTCAGCGGCAACGGCACGGCAGCATACTCCGACGGCGCCGTCCCGCCATACTCCGATCTGGCCGCGAACCCGCACTCCGATCTATTCCCCATCTCCCCCTCATCCGATCTAGTCTCCGACGTCATCGTGGACGCGTAGTGGTCCTCCTCATCCTCCCATCCTCCGCCGCAATGCACCTCCTCCCTTTCATCCTCCTCGTCGCCGTCGACCTCGTCCTCCTCTTTGAGGCGGTGGCGGTGGCGGTGGAGGTAGCTCCGGGCCTTCTCCTCCTCGAGCCCGCGGAGGCGATTGGCCTCCTCGAGGTCAGCCTTGCGCCGGTCGAAGAACTCGGAGTCCGGCGGCGACGGCGGGTAGAAGTTCTCCCAGTCCCACGCGGACGACGAGGACGGCGTCCCCACCACCGGCTTCCGGAACGACGACTGCGCCGGGCTCGCCACGCTGGAGTCGGACAGGATGTGCGGCACCTTGAGGCGCCGCACCCGCGGAACCCTCACCGAAGCAGGCTGCTGCGGCGGTGGCGGCGGCTGGTGGTGCTGAGGGAGCGACGTGGGGGGTGGGAGGGAGGAGGATGCGGTGGTGGAGGGGGCGGGCGGCGTGGGCGCGAGCGCGGGCGGCGCGGCGGTGGTGAGGAGGACGGGGGCGGTGTGGTGGGAGACGGCGAGGGAGGGGTGGCCCTGGGCGAAGCGGGAGAGCGCGGCAGCGGTGACGCGGAGGGAACGGAGGTAGTCGGCGTGGGCGGAGGCAAGCAGCTGCCGCGCCGCGACGGCGTCCTTCATGTGGCGGCGCCGCTCCTTGCAGCGCCGCACCGTGTCCTCCTGCTCCACCTTGGACGCCGCGCAACCCATCACCAGGCAGCAGATCGGCTCACCTCTGCTCTGCTCCTTCGACTCGATCTGAGGAAGGGTTGGGTTTCTTCTCTCACTCTCTCTCCTCTTCTTCCCCACTCTACTGATGAGAGAGGAGTCCTCGAGTGGGAGTGAGCTGCCTGCCCGCCTGCTGCAGTGGGCCATAGGAATGGATCTTATATTTTTTTAGCGCTTGTAAACTGATTTTAGCTGCTTGAGTTGAGTTATCAAACTTATCAATATACATTGCTTCGGTACGCCTCTTCAGAAAAGTTTACAAATATTAAAGAAAAGTGATTAATATTAGATGGAGGTAAATATGTATCAATAAATAAAAAATCAGATATATATAGGGAATGTATCTAGTGCTAATAGGTAATTCAGTACTAAAGTGCTAATACCAATCTTGACCGTTGGATCTGGATCTTGACCGTTGCAGGTGGAAGCATGTTTGGTGTTTAATGAAGACGCATTAATGAAGGTGTATTGAAAGTAGGAGTATGCAAAGTGATTAAATGGTTTAGAAGTGGGAGCTCACATTAATCTTGGTTGTTCAATTTAGATCAAACATTCAAGATTGGTATTAGCAATGAATTACCAATTAACACTAGATACGTTCATATATATATATATATATATATATATATATATATATAAAGTGGGGGCAAATATTTTATTTTATTTATTTATTTAGGTTAATGCAGATTTGACCCACCAAACATTAACTAATTTGCTTTGAGATTCGTAATTTTTTTTTGTTAAAAGAGGCTTAGCGCGGCACCCACCGTAAAGAAATACATGCTGCGTAAAACTCGAAATATGCATCGAAATGGTGTCTTCTACCATGCTTGAGTACAATAATACCATTCTAGCCTTATTAGCCTCTCTTTTTTTTTTTGCTATTGGCCTTATTAACCGCTGGCCAAAATATCAAGGAATTTGTATCCACTTCTTTGGGGATGGAAGGCAAAGGACCACGGTTCTATATCTTTTTCACGATTTTCACTCTACAGTAGCGTCGCCACAGTAGAAAGCATTGTTCTACTGCATTATTTTTCGATGCATCAAGATTTTAGGTGCAGTCAACTCAAGCGGGTAGATAACGAATGACTCCATGTCCGCATCGCCATTGTCAGAATAACTAATAGAAAAAGGTTCAATTTGGAGAGCATGAGACCAAAAGCCAGCCTTTGTTTTAACCGCATTAGAACGTGCCCTAGCTAGTAGCAGTAGTTTTAAAAAGGATTAGCATGAGAGAGAGAGAGAGAGAGAGCACGGGACAACGTACGGGCGTCGCGCCGAGGATTCTACCACCCCCTCACGCTCGGAGCTTCCCTGTCGGACTAGTATTTTATCTGAATTTTCCTCCCCTTTTGCAGGCGGAAGTTCTGGGAAAATGCCGTGGTAACGGCTGGTGATTCGAGTCTGATTCCGACTAGTCTGAAGGCCTGAACCGAGCAGTGACCACACTTGTAAGCACGATCTTGGTCGGTTCCCCTTCTTTAATCCGTGTGTCGGCGCCTTTCGCTGTTTACTCATCTCGATGTAAAACTGTAGGATCACGACAGGCTGCAACTGTAAGGCTCAAAAGTTTACTCATCTTGATTTTGAGGAAAAAATTGCTGAAATATTGTATATGATAAGAACATCGTCGTCCATGGATCTATCGTCAGGTCCGCGCCCTCCAAATCCCATTGCAAATTGTAATTTTACTTAGAAATAAGATAACAAATACGTTGATTGCTGTATTTGTGTAGACAGAAGAAACCGAGTATTTTTTTTTTCTTCCATATCTCAGTGATCAGATTTTCTGAAGGCTTGCAGAGAATACGGGAAAAAGGAACGAGGATCCCGTAAGCGATATTCGTGCTATCGGCTGCACCCCCATTAGGCGAGGCTGCACGCGCCAGACAGCCCACGTGTGCGTGCGGTGCGCCTTTCCGCGCGCGTCAACTTGCTCCTCGTCGGCCGCATGTCCGTCTGCTCGTGCCTCCTTTTTTTTCCCCCCTCTTCTTTCGCCGCACCCATCCCTATCACTTATCACATCCTTTTTTCTTTAGACTATTTTTCGTTTGTGTGTATCCACCATCCATCCATCTATTCATGCATCTACTGCTGTCGATCTGCTTTTATGTGCCACGTTATAAAGCGATGGTGCATAGTGATATATAGCAGTCCGAGAAGGAAAAAGAAGGCTGTGTGCAGTCGGCAGATGAGACGGAAGCTACACCGGTGGTTTCAGCCTAGCTGTTCTGTACCACCTAAAAGTGCAGTACGCTGGAGATATTCTGCTAACTTTTTTAAATTAATTAACATATTTTAATTTATTTTATTACTAACTACATGTCAACTTTATTTTAAAATATAATCATTTTACCAAACCACCACCGTGACGTGACAATACAATATTGTCACACTATAAGCTAAATCTAGCTAAATTATCGTGGAGTAACAAAATTTAGTCATGCCATGATGCTAGTATAGTAATATTATTTTGCACGTCATGATGCAAGTGACAAAAAAATATTATTTTGCCACAAAGTTGGGTGATGTAATAAAAAAAATTTAAAAATAGGTTAATTAATATATATATATATATATAAATATATATTAATTATATATATATATAAAATATATATATACACATATTCTGCTTAGTAAAGTTTGAAACAGAGAAAAAAAAAAGGGAACTCCTGGGCTGAATTTCTCGATGTTATTTGGGCCGAGTAAGAAGCAAAGGAGAAGAGGTTAGAAGGCCTATGATATGAAAAAGGAGAGAGCCGGGTGGAAGGAAGTCGTTCCTTGAGGGGAAGCTTCCTGTGATCTATTTCTAGTTGGGCTGAATAATCGCTCATTTGGTAGGCTCCGCCTTTTATGGATTGCTCTCACCTATATTTCCGTCGAATAGAGTATATGATTTTTTTTCCTTTTTCTTTTTTTCCTTTTCCAGGTATCATTTACTTAAAACTATACTCCATCCGTCCATATTTGCTGGTCAGTTTTAACTTTGGCTGATCGAGCTTTAACAGTTATTTTTTAAGGAAAAAAAAAACAAATAGCTCTAAGTGTGGAATATTGGTAATGTACTTTTGATTACAAAACCTATAATAGTATTTTTATTTTAGATATATAATTATGTTTTTTAAATATCATTGATCAAAGCTTTAGGAATCAAAGCCAAAACTAACTACTAAACGCGAACGGAGTTATAGTAATTTTTTGCTATGTTCATTGATAAAGTGAGCAGATTCAAATCTGATTTATTTCACGGGTCGAAATGTATACGAAGTGATTGCAACTCATAATTGCAGCTCCAGACGTTTTGTGCGCCATGGCGAGACTTCTTTAAGATTTTTCTTCTCGTGCTTCATCCGTCGTGGGACGTCGTCACGCTGATGATTTGTTGTCGTTTTTGTTATTGTTGTGCAGCGTCGTCGCATTAAACTAGCATTTGATTCCACACCCGCTAGCGTCTAGTCCTAAATCGTTGGACCGCTATAATCGTAACCCCAATCACATGGCAACAATTAAAGGATATTGGCCATCCTCGAAAGATTAATACGATAGGTGGATACACGCTCACTTGTATAAATCGTGTTCTGCCCCTTCCCACAATTGATATGATACTATCCTAACAAATCTCTTCCTCCTTACACATCGGGTGTGTTCTCCGGCAACTGTGAGCCCTGAGATGTCTTTAGAATACCTGGGCTTTAATACCAATTGTTGTACATCGCTATCGGATCGTTAAACCAACGCTTGATCTAGGACTCGCTAAACCAGCGTCTCGGTCCCAGGTCGTTGGGCTATACCCGTAAGCCCAACCCTATCCCACAACCGATGTGGGATTATCCCAACAAATCTTCTCCTCACACATCGGATGTGCTCCCCGGTAACCGTGAGGTCTGAGATGTATCCGAGGTAATTGAGGTCCGTACCAATTGTTGTCCAGCGTCACCGAGCCGCTAAACCAGCATCCGATCCTGGGTCCGCTAAAACAGTGTCTCGACCCCATATCGTTAGGCCGTTATACCCGCAATGACAACTACAAAGCAACAACCAAAGTGTTTTGGATCATCTCACCTAAAAGAATAGCCTAGTAGACGTGTACACTCACTTTTAATAAAATCGTGTCCTATCTATCTCGTCGCACTACTAATGTGAGACCATCCGAACGGGTTTCTAGCTCAAAAAGAAGTCGGCGAATAAAACAAAATAAGAAACGAACCCACCCACACACGTACGTGATAGCATGGCGTACGCCGCATGGCGACGACGAGTCCCCTTCTCGCTGAGCACGCACGTCTCGCGGACGGGACTTGCGCGAGACTTTGAAACGTCACCAGGCACGAGCCTTCCATGAACCATCGGATCGATCGATCGATCGACATATATATGCCAACCCTTCAGTTTGCATTGGACACGCCCGTTAAGTCTAAGACGGCAATGCGCGCGTGATTAGACGAAAAATTTTAGGCTGCACTTAGTTTGACTAGAACGATTAATTTGCACTTCCATTTAATCACAACTAGCAGGGTTCAGAAATTGTGTAAACTTCGCATGGCTTGCTATGCCATCAATCAATTGATTAATGCACTGCATTATGCATATACGCGGGGGTGTGTACGTAATTAACTAACATAATCGATCCTTGGTAAAAAGGAGGAGAAGAAGAAGGGAAACTAGGTACTCCCTCTGCGTTTAATTTAAGTCGATTCCAATGTTTTTATCTGTGATAACAAATGTGTACTTCAATATATGGAAATTTTATACTATCAAGATCTCGCAGTATCATCGTTAAGCAGGAAGCGGGTCCAAGCAAATTAACGACCGCATATAAATGCATAGAGTAGACTCACTCCATCCTCATGAAAAATATTTGCGAGGCCGTGGAATTCCCATGGACACAGCCCACAGAGATAGCCTAGCTAGCTAGTATGGTCAGTTTGGCTTCCAAGATACTAATACCTAAGAACAATAACCCTAACAGTAGATTAATTCAACAATGCAAGTACGTAGTGGTCAGGCAGACATAATGGAAAAGGGGAAAAAACTTTAGTTGATTCTTTGACCACTATCTCGGCCGCAATTGCTGCACCTCTATGGCGTGTGGCCTTTGTTGTAAAATCGAGGTCACTTCGCCGTAGAAAGAGGTTCTCATCTCATAAATAATTAAAAAAATGAATAAAAATATAAACATGTAGTTATAATTTATGTGTAAAATTAGAGCCACATGTCTACCTTTATATAGAAGGAGGATGTCTCTCTTCATACATGAATAAGTAATATGAGACTAAACTAACGGATGTGCATTGTGGGTCGACAACCTCCTAATGAGCATTTGTTTATGTAAAATATCAACACATAATCGGATCTCAAAAACGGGCCGATATACAACACTCCTCTTAGACACTTTACCAACATCATGCTTATGCCTCATTAAATACTTCTTTCGAAAACCCAGTAGACAAAAAACGATAAGAAAAAGAAGAGTACAAAACTTGCGTTCTTGCCATTGAACAACATTCGAATGAGAAAATTCATTGGGACAAAAATCAACAAGGAAAAAAAGAGTACAACATCTATTCATCTAGCGATGAACATATATGAAGATCATACATCTCCCCCTGAAAGCAACAACTTTGTGTCTTCTCATATCAATACTACGGACAAGTTTATCAAAACTTGGTTCTACTAGTAAACAAATCCGTAAGATTCTCACTTGATTGGATTTTCTATATTTCATATGGATAGAAATGTTTAGCGAGTATATGTTTTGCCATATACGTTTTGACACAACTATTTTTCATTTGTGTATTGCAAGTTGCATTATCCTCATAGAGGACTTATAGTTTATCAAAACTATATGTCACCATGCAAATTTTCAATCTGCAACTCGAGACAATATTTGGTTCCACCCAAATCTTTCATCTCAAATTCCGTCTTTAAGTATGAGCTCGTTTCGAGAATGTCTTCCATGCTTTCAACTATTTTCAAGTAGAGGTCGAGGTCGGCGGAGGCGACCATGGCGTGGAGGCGTAGAGGTCGTCCCGTAATCTCTCCTACAGCGGGCCGGTGCGAAGGCGACGGCAACGGCGGAGTATGGAGGTGGCAGCGGCCACAGTGTGGAGGCATCGATTTAGCCGGCAAACATGACACACCTTGCTTGATGGCGAGGTCCTTTCCCCATGGATCCTGACAGCGCACACGGAGGCTTGTGACGACGAGCCTTATCCTGGTCGATGGTGCATCGTGGAGGCAACACCCTATCCGGTTGAGATGGCGAGATTGATCTGGTGACATCGCGGTACAGAGGCGGCGCTCGATGCTCTATTCACGGAGCAGCGTGCACGCAGAGGCATGCTACCGTTGCATATATGGTAGTTGCCGGCAGCGCTTGTGTGGAGGCGCACGGCCGGTCGACCCGTCGATGACGATCGGCGAAGGTACTTGGAAGCGTTCCCGGACCAATATCGACGAAGTCCGGAGGCGCATGAATGGATGCACATTGCCGATCGGCTCGGTTGGCCAGCTGCGAGGCGCGGAGATGGCGCCCGGTGGGCGGTGGCGACGACGCTTCGACACGTACGCGGAGGCGTATGACCGGGGAAGGTGTGGTCCGCGCACACGCAGAGGTGTGCGCCTGGGCGGCCGACGGGATCGACAGCAATTAACATTAAAATAAAAACAAATATATTAAAAGAACATTACCGCTAGAATTAAAAACTTCGATCAAAGCAACGTAACTGGAGGCCTTAATTTAGAGTGTTATCGTGTTTCTAACATGTTGTATAATCCGGTGACTGGAAGCCACGAGGACCCACCCGTCATGTCCGGGTGAGAAGCTATGGGGCATGACGCACCGTGGCTCGCCCCCCATCCACGCATAGGTAGGTCAGTCACGGTCATCGGCCAACGACACGATGTAAGCTGGATGGCTCGCCTCGATGTAAGCTTAATGGGCTACTCGCCCTCCTGCAGAAGGATGGTACTGAGGAGACTACGGTGAGTCACGTCAATGGTCGAGTCAAGCAGCTCTTACGACTACTGCGCATCGTCTCCTAGAGCTGTCATACGTGAAATTTGAGATGATCAATATTTCAAAGATTATCTCGGCATTTACATAATATTAATCGTCCAAAAATGAGAACATAAATGAAGCTAGGTATATTTTAATCAGGCTCTACACACCCTATTTAGCTACTCTGGAATTTCTACAGAATTTTTATAGCTACCTTGTTGTTTTCCTAGTTTAAATGTATTCTCGGTATTTACAAAATATTTACCGTGCCAAAAAGAGAGCAGAAATGAAGCTGAGAATATTTTAATTACACTCTGCAAACCCTATTTAGCTACTCTGGAATTTTTACAAAAATTTTAGATCTATCTTGCAATTTTTATAGTTTAAAATGTATTCTCGGTATTTACAGAATGTTTATCGTGCAAAAAAGAGAACAAAAATGAAGTTTGGAATATTTTAATCAGGCTATACACACCCTATTTAGCTACTCTGTATTTTTTTTACAGAATTTTTAGAGCTACCTTACTATTTTTCTAGTTTAAAATGTATTATCGACATTTACATAATGTTTATTGTGCAAAAATAAGAACATAAATGAAGCTAGGAATATTTTAATCAGGCTCTCATACCCTATTTAGATACTCTGGATTTTTACTAAATTTTTAGAGCTATCGTGCTATTTTTTAGTTTAGAATGTATTATCGATATTTACAGAATATTTACCGTGAAAAATTAGAACATAATTGAAGCTATAAATATTTTAATCAGGCTTTACTATTTAGCTACTCTGAAATTTTCACATAATTTTTAGAGCTACCTTATTTTTTTCCTAGTTTCTAAATTATTTCTCATGTAAAAATTATCTAAACTACAACGATAATATGAACTAAAATAGGCTACACTACAGTCAAAATCATCTAATGAAATAAATTCTAAGTTGCCAGTTTTATTTGCTAATCTACCAGAGTTTTGAATTAAATTACAAAGTTGCAAAATAATTTACCTGCAAGGTAGACTACAGGATATACTTCTCTTTCTCTCTCTTCTCCACGACGAACCGTCGAGACTTCGCTGCGCACTTTTACCCCTCTCCTCTCTCATTTCCCTCCCTCTTCTCTTCCTCCCCCCTTTTGCTCTCAGCTGGAATGAATGGGAATAAGGGTGGGGTTGAAAATCGGTTTTTCTATGTAGCCTCCGTCGTCGTTTCAATTGATGGTAGGACACTGTTTACCCCCGTATCGTCGTATGAAATGGTGACAAAGTGTTGTCGCTGTCCACGTAACACATGTCGTCATTTCATCCAGCGATAGGTGTCTGTCGCCAGATGCAATAGCAACAAGAGAGCATTTTTGCAAAGGAAAAAGGACTATTTAATTTTATAATTATTAATTAAAATAATATTATTTAAAAAAATCCTCGCCCTTGCCTTTTGCAGCTTTGACCTCTCTCTCCTACTTATCCGTAGATGGCAAAAGAACATGTGTGTGTATTGTTCGGCGACGGTACTGAAACCTGGAGCTACGTACTCCTATCGTTGACCCGACCCTCTGTCGTTTGCTGACCGGATACGAAACACCAAGGGGGGAAAAAGACTCGACCCTAGTAGACCCTAGAGTTGATTGCCCGGCAGTGCGGACTGTATTACTAGTACTACTGACTTACTGTATACACTCGACGTCGTAGCTAGGCCTAGGCAAGATCCATGAAGGTGCGTCGAATTAATTTACCAATTGACGCACGTCGCTAATTAATCGCGGTTGGATGGTAATTAAAGACGGTAACAATTAATCTTAGCACTAGAGTCTTAAATATTATGTATGCATCGATCACTGTTTTTATTTGTATGTCTATATATCATGATTTGAAAGAGATTCAAATAAATATCTAGAGGTGAAGGTAGGAGGGTTTGATATGATTTATTTCTCCTGTAGAAGTAGGGTTAGAAAGAAAGAAAAAAGAAAAAACTTGTTAGTGAAAATGGTTGACTCGATCAAAAATTGCTTTCAGTTAGTCTTGTTAAGAACGAAAGGCAAGAGGATGTGATAGGATTATTTCTCCCTGGAAGCCTCGTGGAACCTTATCCCACCCCTTTCCCTTTATAGCCGTGCACTCCCGACGACCACACTCCACACTCGATCGAGCTCCTCATCAGCAAGCACACGTACGCCGGTCTCAACTCGACCCAAGGCGGCTCTTCCCTCGCAGCGCGCGTCGCCATGGATTTCCTGCACCAGCACCTCGACCTCATCCGAGCCCACCTCCTCGACGACGACCACCACGGCGGCTCCGCCAGCTCCGACTCGAGCGCGTCGACGCCCTCGCCGCCGGGGCGGAGGCCGGCGCCCGCGCTCTCCGTCTCGCTGCCCCCGAAGCCGTCGTCGACCCGGCAGCAGCAGTGGACGCCGCCGCAGGAGCAGCATCAGCAGGAATACTGCTACTCGGAAGTGGACTTCCGGCGGTACCGCGGCGTGCGGCAGCGCCCATGGGGCAAGTTCGCGGCGGAGATCCGGGACCCGGCGCGGAAGGGGGCGCGCGTGTGGCTCGGCACCTACGACACCGCCGTCGAGGCCGCGCTCGCCTACGACCGCGCCGCCTTCCGCCTCCGCGGCTCCAAGGCCATCCTCAACTTCCCCAACGAGGTCAGCACCGCCGCCGGCCAGTGGGCGCCGCCTGTTCCCCCCGACGCCGCCACCATGACCACCGGCGGTAAGAGGGCAAGGTCGCCAGAACGAGCACAAGAGGAGGAGTTGAGCATGAGGGAGGTGAAGAAGGAGAGGGTACCGGAGGAGGAGGAGGAAGCCGCCAACAAGACTGGCCTCGCGGCGGCGAGCTGGGACGGTATGGCGTCGACAGCGGCGGCGGTCGGAGGAGGTGTGGATTTCTGGGAGGAGATGGAGGAGCTGAACGGGATCTGCAGCCTGCCGCCCCTCTCGCCGCTGTCGCCGCACCCGCACTTCGCCTTCCCGCAGCTATCCGTCAACTGATCCGTTGCGGCTAGCCTGAGCTGAGGCAGAGGCACTAGCACATGCATGCGCGCGCATGGCTGCCGCGTGCATCAGCGCGGCGAAGGGTGGCCCCCATTTCTGAATTAGATACAGGTGTTCTTTAATCTGTCACTAGTATGACTTCACCAACTATTCTTTCGTTCTTTTGTTTCAGTAAGTATTTAGATGATGCCTATTACTACTTCATCTCATCCATATGGAGTTGTTTGTACTAAATTTGCGCTCGATCGAGTTGCAATTTGTTACTGAAGTTAAATTACGAATCAGTTGATGACTAGTATATTAATTAATGGATATTGGACTTAGATAAACTCCTCGATCGATCTTATATACGAGATCATGCATGAGCGGTTTCTTTCCCTTTTTTTGTGGATTATTTTCCTATTATGCGGCCTTACATTAGTTTATATACATATTAACTATCTATTCTTTGGTTGACGTAAATATATAAAGTCATCATATAAAATATTATTAACAGTCAGAGTATCTATTAAAAAAATATAGACTTTGATTTTAAATCCATGTAGAGATCTGTTTAGAATCTATCTATAATTATAAGACGTGATAGGATTCTATACTAAAGTATATAAATAAGGGTCAAGTCCTCTCATCAAGGCAACATATGTCATACCACTTATCCCTATCTGTAGTTGGAGTTTGTGACTTGCCTCTTGTTGGGAAAGACCAAACCTAGGTAGATCGAGCAACTGTTCATCTACTACTTCAGATCCAATCTAATACGAACAATGACATCTTCATCTGGTATGTTTCTGAGTTTACAGATCGCTTGGGTGTTGCAATTACCGCATATAAGATCTTGTTTTTTCCATTCTGATCGCCTGGTCTAGATCAGACGTTTATTCTTTCAATTGGTATCAGAGCAGATATGTGTGTTTTTGCAACCCATCGTTGTTTTGCATCTGGTCTGTTCTTGCCTTTTGATCCTTTTCGCATCTGGCGAGTTCCTTTGATTGCCTTCGCTGTTGCGCGCCCCCCCCCCCCGGCGGGATCCTCTGCATGCTCCGTGCGTCCTCCGGATTGCGCCGCCTCTGCGTGTGCCGCACGCCATCAAGCTTCCGCTACTTTCGCATATGCGCCGAACGTCCTCTGGGTTGCTGCCGCCCCAAGTGTGTTGAGCGCCCTCGGGCTTCTGCCGCCTCCGTGAGCGCTGAGCGACGTCTGGCTTCCATCACCTCCACGAGCGCCGAGTGACATTTGACTTCCGCCGCCTCCGCGTCCAACTGAGCTCCCTCAAGCTTCGGCTGATTTCGCATCTGGTTTTCACCGCATCCTCGTGCGGCCGAGCGTCATCCGGTTTTTGCCATCTCCGCGTGCGCCGAGCGCCCTTCGGCTTCCACCGCCTCTGCGTGCGCTGCAATCCCTCCGGCTGTAGTCGATGGCGATGCACGCAAACGCCCAGCCCCTGCGCCGCCGCATCAGCTTCAATAAATCCTCCTGGATTAGCCCTTGTAGTTTTAAGCTAATTGTGGCATATAGTTTCTGCATTACGATAGTTTCCGATTAAGCTTTTGCATTATAGATTATTCATGCATCTTTAGTTTATCTTAGTTCTGGGTTAATACGTTTTTTCCTTGCTGATTCTGGTATTAGTCAATTAAATGCAATATTGTTTCTCTTGCATTTGGATATGCATTCTTTCAATCTATGCTTCTAAGAATCTAATGCATTGTGGTATAAATTGTGGACTCTTATGAAATAGCCTCTTTATGAATAATTGAATTGATTCAAATTTGGCCAGCTGGTGTTCTACATAGGTTAATTGAAGTACTATGTTGCCAAAGCAACCTCTGTTATGTAGGTTAATTTATTCAGAATAACTAGGTAATCTCTTTTTTGTATGTATAATTCATGCATCTATTGACTGACCCAAAGTAAAGTCAATATTTGATGGAATTATTTATGCAGCTGTGGCAACAAATATGTAATAGTTATCAAATTTTCATGTGAACAATAGGTCAGACCAAAGTAAAGCATATTGTTTAACATGATTTACTATTAGTATTTGATTACTACATCAAGGTTATCACTTGTAAGTTAATGTTTCTGCCCAGAGACTAAATATTAATGTAGTGCTAAGTATCTTGCGTGATGGAATATACCAAATTACGAATCAAGGCTTAAGTTTGTCATTCATGTCCTGATATGAGCATTTAATTCATTCTTTCATTTCAGCTGTAAATTCCACTTCCAATATTTCTGTTAGCATTAATTCTATACTTATGTTTACTAGTGCAAACTTTAAAGAATGGAAAGAGAATATTTTGATCGTTCTTGGGGTAATGGATCTAGACCATGCACAACGTAAAGAACAACCCACTGCTCTTGTAGCTAACAACTCCATTGAGGAAAAGATGGAGTTTGAGAAGTGGGATTGCTAAAATCGCATGAGTCTTATGATCATGAGGTGTTTCAGAAGTTTTTCAGGATAGTACATCGGAATAGGCCACTACAGCTAAGGGTTTCCTTGACAATCTTGAGCAAAGGTTTGTCAAAAATGAAAAGGCTGAAACAAGTACGTTTTTAGCAAAATTTATCTCAATGAAGTATAAAGGTAAAGGAAACATAAGAGAGTACATTACTGAGATATCTCATCTTGTTTCAAAATTAAAGGCACTCAAGTTAGAGCTATCTGAGGATTTGCTCGTGTATTTAATTCTGATATCTCTTTCTACACACTTTAATCAGTTCAAGGTGAGCTATAATTGTCAAAACGACAAATGGTCCCTAAATGAGCTCATCTCCTATTGTGTGCAAGAGGATGGTAGATGGAAATAATATAGAACAGAAAGTGCTCATTTGGCTATGACTCCTAAAGTCAAGAATAACAAGAGGAGCAAAGAAGCTGCAAGTGATCCATTGTAGCGTCCCGTTTTTCGGAGTTTTTGAAAATTTTAAAAGAGAACCATTTGCTTCTATTTGCCAAAAGCTTAATTTGAAAATTTCAAAAATCATTTGCAGTTTAATATGAGTTAATCAAACTTCAATTAAATTAAAGTTGGTTTAATTGAATTTTCTGGAATTTAAAATCAAAATTATTATTTTAAGAATTTTCTTGGATTTATTGGATTTTAGAAATTTATTTTTGTTTTATCCGAAATTAAAAATTAATTTATTTGTAAAAGAAAAAGAAAATTTAAAGTTAAAAATATTTTTATTAAGTCCAGAATAATTCAAGTAATTTCTGTGAATTTTTCTAGAATTTTTGGAGTCTATTTGCTATTTTCTAAATTGCCTTTTGATTTATTTGAATTTCTGAAATCAAAAAGGTATTTTAATTCCTTTTCTGTCGTGGGCGAAACCAGCCGGCCCATCATCGCTTCCCGCCCCGCCCACTCCATGCCCGCCCGCTCCATGCTTCCATTCCATGTGCCGCCTCTCACCGTCCGTCGTCATCGTGCGACCCTCGCCGCGCGTCGCCGCCGTCTTCGCCGACCGTTGGATCGAGATCCGGCCGCTCCCGTTCGCCGCGGCCGTTCGTCTCCTCGCCGCGTCCTTTTTCATCGCGACCGTCCGACGCCATCGCGACGGCCAGACGCGCCGCGCTCTTCCGCTTCCCACCGTCCGTCGAATCGGACGGCGCCCGCTCGCATCCGTTCGTCGCGCCTCTTCTCCTCCCACCGTCCGATCAAATCGGACGGCTCTCTTTCGCCGCGTCTCGCTTCCCCACCGTCCGTCCAATCGGACGGCTCCCGCCATCGTCTCGCGCTCGCGCCATAATCCGCCGCCGCGAATCCGCCGCCGCGAATCCGCCGCCGCGAATCGCGCGATCCGTCGCCTCGCGCTGCGCCTCCGCCGCGTCCATTGCCGTGTTCGTCCCATCCGCCTCCTCCGCGTCGCCACGCTGCGCGCCCATCCGCCGCCGTGGCCTCGCTATAAAGCCGCTGTTCGTCTCCGCGTTCTTTCTTCTCTCTCCTCTCTCTCTCATTGCCTCGCTTCGCCCGCTCCTCCGTCTTCTTCCCTCCTCCGCCGCCTCGCCTGCGCCGTCTCCCGCGTCGCCGCCGTTCCCGTTACCATGCACCGTCTTCCCGCTCCGCCACCGCCGCGCTCGCCTCTCTCTCTCTCTCTCTCTCTCTCTCGACCAGGGCCCGAGCCCACGTGGCCACCCACGTGGCGCCACGTCGGCGCAGCCGGCGTGATTTGCTCACGTGGTACGCCACGTAGCGCCGCGCGTGCGCTTATGCAACGGCGGCGTCAAAGTCTGATTTTCATTGAAAATAATTCGAAAATCCAAAAAAATCCAATTCTATCATTTTATGTGATTTTGAAACTTCTTTTGACTATAACTTTCACATCCGAACTCCGATTTGGGTGATCCAAATTTCTAAATTCATATAAATTCATCCTCTTTCATTTGGTACTGGTTTTGTAATTTTTGGAGTTCATTTGGTGCTATTTTATTTATTTGTTGCTATTCTCGCGTGTAGATTCCGTTCGGAAGATTTCTTCGACCCGACGACCGAAGACCCTCTCCTCGTCAACGAAGGCAAGTCGTAGGCCTTTGACCATGTTGAACCCATTTTACAAATGTATATTGTATTAAATTATCATGCACGGCTAGTTTTATTAAAACTGGTTTTGGGAGTAGATAATTACCAATTTGCCATTATGCCTCCTTGATGAATTGAAAATGAAATGTCTCCTTGAATGACATATATCCTTGGACACCATAGGATGGTTAATACTAGTTGGACATAATTGTATACCAACTTGGGAGCGTATTATTGCTTAGACATGCTCTAGTTACCCGCGAGACTTTCGATCACATGTTCGATGATGAATGAAATTTGACTAATGGAACTATGGAACAGTGGTGTGAGGCCACTTTTATTAAAAGATGTTGTGCCATGGCAGGGATTGCCATTTGGTCGGGTATAAACAAAAATGTTTTATGCTCGGGCTTGAGGTAGGAAGCTAGAGTGGGTGCGTAATGCACATTGGGTTGTGGTAGACTTGTCTGAGCAGCCAACTAAGGACTTAACTTTGCAAGTCATTGATCTGGGTCACCTCGTGCAACCATAAGTCCGGTATGGGACTGGACCGCCAATTAATTAGGAAAGTTTTGAGTCGGTTCTGTTGTGGTATTTATTGGCGCAAGAGGTATTTGTGATGGCGAAACCTTAGCGCGCGAACAGAGGCAAAATGGAACTTTGTAAAGCCTTGTCACGTGCTCTAGACTACTCACCTAAGGAAGTGAGCGGTGGTATCGACGGATGCCAAACAAACTAGAGAATTCGTGTCTTGTGGGTAAAGCTGTACAACCTCTGCAGAGTGTCAAAATCTATTCGAATAGCCGTGTCCCGATTCACGGACATGCCCAGTGATTTCGCGCAAGGGGGTAGTATTTTCAAAAATTGGTTTGGATCGATGGAAGCGCTTGGTTGGAATGGTTGGGAAGTGAGCGGGATGTTCACTGTTTGATTCAAAAGAACTTGGTTATCTATGTATTATACTTTTAAAATCCTGCTTTGCAATCTAATTATTGTATTTACTGTTAAACTTGCTTTATGCAAATTAACCATAAAGCCATCCTTGTTTAAGCCTGGCATGAATACTATGTGCATACATTTCTCTACGACTTCTTTGAGTACTTTATGTACTCACGCTTTATGCCCTTTGTTAATCATCCAGCAGAAGAACCAGGAAATGTTGAGTACTATGAAGAAGGCTACTTTGAAGACTTTGCGAACTAGGTCGCGTCCTCCACTCGATTGCCTGTGGGCATATCGATTGGGCTCCACGTATTTTGAGATTTCCATTTGCGGATACTCTGTTGTTGCTAAGCCTGTGAGGCGACTTTTGTAAGAACCTTGACCATAAGGTCTTTCTTGTTTAAATTAATATTACTTTATCTCGCTTCATTAGTTCGTTGTTGAATGGTTATGAATGCATCATTGTTGCAATCTGCAAGCTAGCTACGATCATGGGACTAGCTTGGTATGCACAGAGGGTCTCGGGGTTGTGTGACACCCGGGCGCCGACAAGAGATGGTATCGAGCCATATCGATCGAGGATTTAACCTTTAGTTAGATTGGTCGCCTTAGTCAAAAATTCAAAATATATTTTCTAAATCAAACCAAGCAATTAACTTGACTAGATATTCTTCTCTCATCTTATTCTGTTCTTTCTCGCCTTGTTCTATTCTTTTCTTATCATCTTACCCTCTTATATCATTCTTGAGTTCTTTCATCTTATCTTTTCTAGAACTTGGTTTTCAAATTTAAATTTGACTCCCTCATCTCTGGATTATCCCTAGGATCGAGCCCTTCAAGATCAAGCAATGGAAGTCTTGGAAGCTCAAGTTCCGACGTCTGTTCCCAGTTGACCCTCCATAAAGATTAGATTGGTAGCTGCCTCCCTAGTTTTAGTATCGCTTAGTCCGCGTAATAGTGTTTTTGTGCTTAAGTGTCCCTTTTGGTTTGCTTCTTGATAGCTTTCCGGCTATCCGTTCGTTGGGTAAAAACCAATTTTGTCCGCATTAGGTTGATCCATCTATCTCCCTTGTTCCTCGCTCATCTCCGTGCTTTCCTCGCATCTAAATTGCTTTCTTCTTCTCGTCTATTAAACACGTGAAGCTTTGTCGCAGATGGTTCGGACACTTAACTCCGCAAGCCGGATGAGACTCAAGCGCCAAGATGCCCGTCTTCCCAGCCGCCGGTGCAGATCGGGTTTGAGTCGGTTCATGGCGGCCAGACGCGGTGATGAGCTCTTTGATGCGTAATATGACTCGGATGATGAATCGCCAGAACTGCACCACGCCCTCCCTCGCAATGATGAATCGTAGCAGCAAGCGGTACCGCCGCCCCCGCTGCTCCACCCTGTTTCCTCGGTCCAGTGGCGAGTTTCTAAGGACCCATCCGCCCACTTTCTCTAGCTCCTCGGAGCCATTGGACGAATGACCGGTTACGCCCATGGAAAGAAGCTCGCTATCACCCGTTGTGATGATCGCGAGAAGGTTACAGATGCCACTCACCAAATTGAAGGTACCGCCGCGAGAATGGTGGGAGAACTATTGTGCCGCCATGGAAACCATGAGAGTATCGCTTGGGCCGAAGTTTTGAGAGCTTTCGCCACTCCCATATCCACGATGGAAAGGTGGAAATGAAGAAGAATGAGTTCCGTGAGTGCGGCAAGGCAACATGTCGGTGAGTGAATATCTTAATGATTCACTCGGTTGTCCGTTATGCCCGGAGGACGTTGCCACAGATGATGCCCGAAGCGCTTCAAGAGAGGACTCAACCCCGCTTGAAGGTGCAAGTCATTGGGAATGATTATGCAGATTTCCGGACTTGATGAACAAGGCCATGCTCATCGAGGAATCCCGCCGTGAGCTTGAAGAATCCGCAAGAGAAAGATGATGCGACACGGTGCCCATCGGTCTCACTCCCGAGAGTTAGAATGAATGTGCCGCCTCCCGCCGTGTTGCTCCACTGTCACATTGAGCCCTGAGCGACACCTCGCCCAGGCCAGCCCGGTGACCGCAGCTTCAACAGCCCGAAGAACGGCAACCAAGGAATGGCAACCTGCAATGGGATCACCGCTTTAAGTGCCATCACCGGGCACTTCGCGATGGTTGCCGCAGAGGCAAGGCCCTTCTCTGCTCGTTTCAACATGGGAGCCACTCCGACCAGACCCCGCTCCGGGAGCGCACGAGGAGCCCTCAAACTCCAACCGCACTACAAGACCCTCGGCCTTTTGGAAGAGGTCGTGTGAACCACACCATCGTGGAGGAAGCCTGATGACCCGGACGTCGTCTTTGGGTAAGTTCCTTGTCAATTCAAAGACTGCCACTGTCTTGTTTGATTCTCGAGCTTCGCATTCGTTTGTTTCTGAATTTCTTTGAAAGGCACCGGTTGGAAGTTTGCCTCTTAAAAGTGTTTTGTTGGTTCAATCTCCGGTTCGGAATTGAGTACGAACCAAGGTTGCCCTAAGGTTAAAGTGACCATAGAAGGGGTAGAATTCCTTGCCAATCTCATCATCATAGACACCAAGTCTCTTGATGTGATTTTGGGAATGGATTGGCTTGCCAATCACCAAGCCCTCTTGGATTGTGGTGGTAGAAGCGTCACTTTGGTCGGCCGGATGGAACCAAGGTAAAGTTTGAAGCCTCCCGGAGAAGCTAGCCGGATCTTTAGTCTGCGATGCAGTGTTGTATCTTTGGAAGAAGTGCCGATGGTCGAGAGTTCCCGATGTCTTTCCGATGATCTACCCGAATGCCACTGCATCGAGACTTGGAGTTTGTCATCAATCTTGTTCCAGGAACTGCACCTATTTTCAAGAGACCCTCTGATTGCTGTCAATGATTTGGTTGAGTGAAGAAGCAAATTGAAGAAATGCAAGAGAAAGGTTTTGTCAGACCAAGTTCTTCACCTTGGGAGCCCAGTGATCTTTGTTGCAAAGAAGGATGGTACCCAACGGATGTGTGTGGATTCTGAGAGCCCTCAATGAGGTCACCATCAAGAACAAGTACCCTCTGCCTGGGATCGATGATTTGTTTGACCGCTTGAAAGGAGCGTGTGTTCTCCAAAATAGACTTGAGGTCGAGGATACCACCAGTTGAAGATTCGTCCAGAAGATATTCCCAAGACAGCTTTCTCAACCCTGATGGATCGTATGAGTTCACGGTCATGTCTTTTGGATTGACCAATGCCCACCTTACTTTATGAACTTGATGAATAAAGTGTTCATGGAGTATTTGGATAAGTTCGTCATTGTCTTCATTGACGATATTTTGGTATATTCCAAGCGTGAAGAAGAGCATGAAGAGCACCTCCGTTTGGTCCTGAATAAGCTTAGAGATCATCAACTCTATGCTAAATTCAGCAAGTGTGAGTTTTGGATGAAAGAGGTTACTTTCTTGGGACATGTCATGTCTGCAGAAGGAGTATCTGTTAACCCTAGCAAGGTTAAGGATGTGCTTAATTGGGAGTCACCCAAGTCAGTGCCTCAGGTCAGAAGTTTTCTTGGAATGGCAGGATACTATCGCCGATTCATTGAAGGATTCTCTAAGATAGCAAGACCCCTCACTCAGCTGTTGAAGAAAGAAAAGAAATTTGCTTGGACAACAGATTGTGAGCAAAGTTTTCAAGAGTTGAAGAAGCGTTTGACCACAGCTCTGGTGTTGATTTTGCGGATGTCCTAAGGATTTTGAGATTTTCTGTGATGCATCCCGGCAAGGACTTGGTTGTGTCCTGATGCAAGAAAGGAAGGTAGTGGCCTATGCTTCCCGTCAATTGAGGCCTCATGAAGTGAATTACCCCACTCATGACTTGGAGTTAGCTACCGTAGTGCATGCTTTAAAGATATGGCGTCATTACCTTATTGGTAATCGCTGTGAAGTCTATACGGACCATAAGAGCTTGAAGTACATTTTCACTCAGGCTGATCTTAATATGAGGCAAAGAAGGTGGTTAGAGTTAATCAAGGATTATGATATTGGAATCCATTACCACCCAGGCAAGGCTAATGTTGTGGCAGATGCCTTGAGCAGAAAAGTCTACTGCAATACCCTGACGATCAAGGAAAATCAGTCAGCCCTTCATGAAGAATTCCTGAAGCTCAAGATAGAGTTGGTTGAAGAAGGTTACCTAGCTGCCCTAGAAGTTCAACCCACTTTGCGGAATCAGATCAAGGAAGCTCAAGTTGAAGATGCCAATATTAAGGAAATCAAGAGCAACATGAAGAAGGGTAAAGCCCTGAGATTTTCAGAAGATGAGAAAGGCACCATTTGGTTTGACAAGCGAATCTGTGTTCCAGATCAGGAAGAGCTTAAGCAGCTGTTACTCAAGGAAGCCCATGAAACTTTGTATTCCATTCACCCTGGAAGCACAAAGATGTACCAAGATCTTAAAGAAATGTATTGGTGGCCTAGCATGAAGCGTGAGATTGCCGAGTATGTAGCCCAATGTGATGTCTGTCAGCGAGTTAAAGCCGAGCATCAAAGGCCTGCTGGACTCCTGCAACCCTTGAAAGTGCCCGAATGGAAGTGGGAAGAAATTGGCATGGATTTTATCACTGGTTTGCCAAGGACAAGGTCAGGACATGATTCTATCTGGGTAATTGTGGATCGTCTAACCAAAGTTGCTCGCTTTCTTCCAGTCAAGACTACTTACTCTGGTGATAGACTGGCAGAATTGTACATGGCAAAGATAGTGTGCCAGCATGGAGTGCCGAAGAAGATCGTGTCGGATCGAGGAACCCGATTCACCTCAAGATTTTGGCGAAGTTGCACGTTGTTTTGGGTACTAATCTAAATTTCAAGATACTTATCATCCCGAGCGGATGGGCCAGACGTAAAGAGTAAATCAAATCCTAGAAGATATGTTAAGGGCTTGTGCCTTAGCAAATCGAGACCGATTGGGATCAAATGCTACCTTATGCGAGTTTTCTTACAACAACGATTACCGGTCAAGCCTCGGATGTCTCCATTTGAAGCTCTTTACTAAGAAAATGCGAGACACCCTTGTATTGGAATGAAGTAGGCGAAAGACAAGTGTTTGGGCGGATATTTTGGAAAAAGCCAAGAGCAAGTTCGATCAATCGAGAAAGGTCAAAACAAGACAGACTGAGCGGAAGAGTTATCTTGATAACCATCGCGAGATCTAGCTTTTGCACTGGTGATCATGTGTACTGAAGGTGTCGCCTCTCAAAGGGATCGTCGTTTGAGTAAGTGGAAAGCTTGCACCAAGGTACATCGGACCTTTCGATTCTAGCAGAAGAGGAGAAGTCGCTACGGTTGGAGCTCCGCCTCGGTATCGCCGATGTGCATAATGTCTTCCACGTGTCACAGTTGAAGAAGTGTTTGCGTGTGCCCGAAGAGCAGATGCCAATGGAAGCAATTGCCCTGCAAGAAGACCTCACCTACAAGGAGCATCCCATCAAGATCTTGGAAGTAGCAGAAAGAGTGACAAGAAGCAAGATCATCCGTTTCTGCAAGGTCCAGTGGAGCAACCACACCGAAGAAGAAGCCACTTGGGAACGAGAAGATGACTTGAAGGCTGAGTTTCCCCACCTATTCTCTAGTCAGCCTGAATCTCGGGGTCGAGATTCCCTTTAAGAGGGGTAGGTTTGTAGCGTCCCGTTTTTCGGAGTTTTTGAAAATTTTAAAAGAGAACCATTTGCTTCTATTTGCCAAAAGCTTAATTTGAAAATTTCAAAATCATTTGCAGTTTAATATGAGTTAATCAAACTTCAATTAAATTAAAGTTGGTTTAATTGAATTTTCTGGAATTTAAAATCAAAATTATTATTTTAAGAATTTTCTTGGATTTATTGGATTTTAGAAATTTATTTTTGTTTTATCCGAAATTAAAAATTAATTTATTTGTAAAAGAAAAAGAAAATTTAAAGTTAAAAATATTTTTATTAAGTCCAGAATAATTCAAGTAATTTCTGTGAGTTTTTCTAGAATTTTTGGAGTCTATTTGCTATTTTCTAAATTGCCTTTTGATTTATTTGAATTTCAAATCAAAAGGTATTTTAATTCCTTTTCTGTGCGTGGGCGAAACCTAGCCGCCCATCATCGCTTCCCCGCCTCAGCCCACTCCCATGACCCGCCTCGCTCACGCGGCTTCTCACCAAGGCCGCGCCCTCACCGTCCGATCGTCATCGTGTGACCCTCGCCGCCGCGTCGCCCCATCTTCTTGACCGTTGATCGAGATCCGCCGCTCCGTTCGCCTACGGCCGTTCGTCTCCTCGCCGCGTCCTTTTTCATCGCGATCCGTCTGACGCCATCGCGACGGCCAGACGCTCGCGCGCCCTTCCGCTTCCCACCGTCCGACGAATCGGACGGCGCCCTTCGCATCCGTTCGTCGCGCTCTTCTCCTCCCACCGTCCGACAAAATCGGACGGCTCTCTGTTCGCCGCGTCTCCCTCGCTCCCACCGTCCGTCGAAAACGGACGGCTCCATCCATCGTCTCCAAGGCGCTTCGCTGAATCCGCCCGCGAATCCGCGCCGCCGCGAATCCCGCGCCGTCCGTCGCCTCGCCGCGCCTCCGCCGCGGCTCCATTGCTGCGTGCCGTCCCATCCCGCCTCTCCCGCGTCCGCCACGCCGCGCCCATCCGCGCGCCGCCCAGTGGCCTCGCTTATCATGCCGCTCGTCTCTCGCGTTCTCTTCTCTCTCTCTCTCTCTCTCTCCGCTCCTCGCCCGCCTCCTCCGTCTTCTTCCGCCTCCGCCGCCTCCGCGCGCCGTCTCCCGGCGTCGCGCCGTTCCCGTGCACCGCCACCGTCTTCCCAGCCTCGGCCACCGCCGCGCCTCTCTCTCTCTCTCTCTCTCTCTCTCTCTCGACCCGGGGCGAGCCCACGTGGCCACTCACGTGGCGCCACGTCGTGCGCGCGTCGGTGTTTTGCCAAGCGTGGCTGCCACGTAGCGCAGCGCGTGTGCGCTTGCGCAATCGCCCGACGTCAAAGTCTGATTTTTCGGTTGAAAATAATTCAAAATCCAAAAATCCAATTCTATCATTTTATGTGATTTTGAAACTTCTTTTGACTATAACTTTCACATCCGAACTCCGATTTGGGTGATCCAAATTTCTAAATTCATATAAATTCATCCTCTTTCATTTGGTACTGGTTTTGTAATTTTTGGAGTTCATTTGGTGCTATTTTATTTATTTGTTGCTATTCTCGCGTGTAGATTCCGCGTTTGGAAGATTTCTTCGACCGACGATCAAGACCCTCTCCTCGTCAACGAAGGCAAGTCGTAGGCCTTTGACCATGTTGAACCCATTTTACAAATGTATATTGTATTAAATTATCATGCACGCTAGTTTTATTAAAAGCTGGTTTTGGGAGTAGATAATTACCAATTTGCCATTATGCCTCCTTGATGAATTGAAAATGAAATGTCTCCTTGAATGACATATATCCTTGGA